>CM008335.1:32268087-32292504 GCA_002525835.2 Ipomoea batatas
GAAACATCCCAACTACCAACAAACATAGATGTAATTTTTTTTATTACAAAATTTTAAAATTTTCATTGTTTTACCTATATTTTGTTACCTTTGAATTTCTAGGTTGAATCCTTCATTTCTAATTGATTTATAAAAACCTAGCAATCTCATCTGAAGAAAAATACATTTTAGTCTCCCTAAAAAGGAGGTAACCCATATTCTTCCGAAGAAGAAGTAGGAGGAAGGAATACAACCACATCATCACCAAACTTCAATCCATCATATCACACACAGTAGTTGGTAGCAATCTCTTAAGCCCTTGATGGTCAATCATGAATCTAATCTCACCGGAACAAGAAGATGGGACAAGGACATTATTCTCATTATGGTTAACTGCTTTCTTAGAGCGAAGGTCCTCGATTGCCGCCTTGGAATTCTCCAAAATCCATTCTGTGGTTAAACCTGCTCTTTGGTAGCCAAGCAATTTCTTAAAACTGAAGAATTGTTTAGAAAATTCAACAGGAAGTCGAATCATCCTACCACGATCTCTTCGACTTGATCATCCACCCCTAAAATTTTGAAAGGAACGTCAATTGATTTTTCTACTCATTTTTTCAATTCTATTGTTCTTCACTACTAACTCAGATTCGTGAGATATGTTTTATTCAGTAATTTTGTAAAACTACAATTTTGAAAATATGAATCCGTGTGGACAAATCTAGGTCATTAAATGTTTAAAATCAATGGCTTAGATTTTGCCAACCGTGCAAGTATCGTGCACAGTTACGAAGTTGCACAGTTGTCCAAATCTAAGCGAATTGAATGCACTCAAGTATTCAATGGCCCGGACTTGTCCATACGGACTCATGGGAATGGTGGACTCACAGGAACTAGCAATCTCATCTAAAAAAAATACATTTCAGTCTACATAAAAAGGAGGTAACCCATATTTTTCCGAAGAAGGAGGAGGAGGGAATACAACCACATCATCACCAAACTTCAATCCTTCAAATCATTTGTTTTAGCCTCCATATCACACCTAGTAGTTGGTAGCAATCTTTTGAGCCCTTGATGGTCAATCATGAATCTAACCTCACCGGAACAAGAAGATGGGACAAACACATCATTCTCATTATGATTAACTGCTTTCTTGGGCGAAGGTCGTCGATTGCCGCCTTAGATAGAGTTCTCCAAAATCCATTCTAGAGTTAAACCTGGTCTTTGTTGGCCAAACAACTTCTTAAGTCCAACTAATTGCTTAGAAAACTCAACAGGAAGTCGAATGCTCCTACCACGATCTCTTCAACTTGATAGTCGGGCCCTAAAATTTTTTAGGGAATGTCAATTGATTTTTCTACTCATTTTTGGTTTCTATTGTTCTTCACTACTAACTCAGATTCGTGAGAGACGATGTTTCATTCATACATTTTGAAAAACTACAATTTGAAAATATTAGTTCAGGTGGACATTTCTAGGCCTTTAAATGCGTGAAATCAAGGGTTTAGATTTCACCAACTCTGCAAGTGCCGTGCACACAGTTGCAAAGTTGCGAAGTTGCATAGTTGGCCAAATCTAAACCATTTATCTCAAGTATTCAATATGGCCCAAACTTGTCCATGTATACACACTCATGGGGAAGGTTGGACCTACTAGGAACATCATCATTTTATTAATGGATTTTCTAAATTTGCAATTTATTTGAATTTAAAACATTTAATATTTAACCTAGAGATAATCTTATATGAACAATTTAAATTCAATTACGAATCTTGGGCCACGTGATCTCATTTTAAATTTACTAAATATTGTTCAAAAAAAATCAAAAGTAGAATTTAAAAGAATAAATAAATAAATAATTTCAAACTAAATCAAAATTGGTAATTATAATATTTATCTGAACTGAATAAAAAATAATACATTTGTTGTGAAATTGAACATATCCTCGCGTGAATCACGAGCTAGAAACACTAGATCTACCATTTACAACTCTAATTGTCTTTATTATACCTTAGATATGCTCCTTACAACCCTCTCCATAACCTGGAATTACCATGACCTTTATTAGACCTTAGATTTGCTGATTACAACCCTCACTATGAACTCAAATTACTACATCAATCTACTAGTCAATACTTCAAATCAGCTATTCGAAATAACAAAATCGCATTAGAGATTAACAACTTCTTCACCATTCAAAGAATAAAAACAATGATGAAAAAAAGGGAGAAAGCCAACTCCGTCAAACAAAGAAAAGAACATCATTAAAAAATCATGTTAACAATGGAATAAATTGCAATTATTTCTTTTTTAATTTTATAATACATAAGATATATATAATTAATAAATTATGATTTTTTTTAAGGAGTCATTTCCATTTCGGGTCCTATTGTTATTGGGTTATTGCCAATTTTAGTCCACTTCATTAATTTTTGCCACATTGCGGCCAGTCTTATTTAGTCCTTACCACTTTTAGTCCACCGTTAAAATTTTTGTCAAATGGTCATCCTAAACAGGGGTATTTTTGGTCTTTTCATGCTTTGTTCATCTCCTTGACCCTTTGTAGTAGTTTTTTTTTTACACATTTTCATCCAATGAAGAGGTCCAGCGAAAGCCATGTGAGCTACATTACAAAGTCATGGCTTTCGCCGGACCTCTTCATTGTATGAAAATGTGTAAAGAAAACTACTGCAAAGGGTTAAGGAGATTATCAAAGCATGAAAAGACCAAAATACCCCTATTTTGGACAGTTATTTGACAAAAAAATTTAACGGTGGACTAAAAGTGACAAGGACTAAATAAGACGGGCCGCAATGTGGTAAAAATTAATGAAGTGGACTAAAATTGACAATACCCTAATAACAGTAGGACCAAAAATGAAAATGACTCTTTTTTTAAGAGTATAAGAATAAAATAGAATTAATGAAATATAAACATATTTTATAAATTTATTTCGTAATTTTTTTTAAATAGTGAAACGACGTCATATTGGACCCAGTTCCACCTTGCAACGTGGACTTGGGTCCACGGCATAATTTGCCTGTCCATATATACACACTCATGGGGAATGGTGGACTCACAGGAACATCATCATTTTTTAATGGATTTTCTAAATTTTCAATTTATTTGAATTTAAGACATTTAAAATTTAACCTAGAGATAATCTAATATGAACAACTTAAATTCAATTAGGAATCTTGGACCACGTGATCTCAATTCAAATTTACTAAATATGGTTCAAAATAAAAAATAAATAAATGTAAAAAGTAAAAGAATATATAAATAAATAATTTCAAACTAAATCAAAATTGGTAATTATAATATATATCTGAAGTGAAAAAAAAATACATTTGTTGTGAAATTGAACATATCCTCGTGTGAATCACGAGCTAAAAACACATACTAGATCTACCATTTACAGCTCTAATTGTCTTTATTATACCTTAGATATGCTCCTTACAACCCTCTCCATACCCTGGAATTACCACTGTCTTTATTAGACCTTAGATTTGCTTATTACAATCCTCTACGAACTCAAATTACCACATCAATCTACTAGTCAATATTTCAAATCGGCTATTCGAAATAACAAAATCGCATTAGAGATTAAAAACTTCTTCACCATTAAAAGAACGAAAACAATGTAGAAAAAAAGGAGAAAGCCAACTCCGCCAAATAAACAAAAGAACATCATTAAAAAAACATATTAACAATGGAGTAAAGTACAATTATTTCTTTTATAATTTTATAATACATAAGATATATATAATTAATAAATTATGATTTTTTTAGACTATAGGAATTTCTGATTGGTTTATAAAAACCTAGCAATCTCATCTAAAGAAAAATACATTTCGGTCTGCATAAAAATGAGGTAACTCATATTTTTCCGGAGAAGTAGGAGGGGGGAATACAACCACATCATCACCAAACTTCAATCCATCATATCAATTGTTTTAGCCTCCATATCACACGCAGTAGTTGGTAGCAATCATGAATCTAACCTCACTGGAACAAGAAGATGCATGGGACAAACACATCATTCTCATTATGGTTAACTACTTTCTTAGGCGAAGGTCGTCGATTGCCGCCTTAGCTAGAGTTCTCCAAAATCCATTCTAGGGTTAAACCTAGTCTTTGGTAGCCAAGCAACTTCTTAACTCCAAAGAATTGCTTAGAAAATTAAACTCAACAAGAAGTCGAATGCTCCTACCACGATCTCTTCAACTTGATCATCGGGCCCTAAAATTTTTTAAGGAATGTCAATTGATTTTTCTACTAATTTTTGGTTTCTATCGTTCTTCACTACTAACTCAAATTCGTGAGAGATGTTTCATTCATACATTTTGAAAAACTACAATTTGAAAATATGAGTTCAGGTGGACAGATCTAGACCTTTAAATGCTTCAAATCAACGGTTTAGATTTCACCAACTGTGCAAGCGCCGTGCACAATTGCAAAGTTGCGAAGTTTTATAGTGGGACAAATCTAAGTCATTTATCTCAAGTATTCAAAAAAAAATCTTACTTATTCATTGGCCCACAGTTGCGAAGTTGCATATTTGGCCAAATCTAAGCCATTTATCTCAAGCATTCAATGGCTCAAACTTGTCCATACGGAGTCATGGGGAAAGGTGGGCTCACGGGAACATTTTCATTTTATTAATGGATTTTCTAAATTTACAATTTATTTGAATTTAAGACATGTAATATTTAACCTTTTTTAGAGATAATCTTATATGAACAATTTAAATTTAATTAAGAATCTTGGCCCACATGATCTCAGTTCAAAATTTCTAAATTCAGATAGAAAAAAATAAATAAAAAGTAAAAAGTAAAAGAATAAATACATAAATAATTTCAAAGTAAATCAAAATTAGTCATTTTTTTTGAATGCTACTGACTCTATTACAGTGTAGTATCTATTCATAAACTACTTTCTCAACCTACTGAAGAACAAAGAGACAACAACGCCTCCACTAAGGCTCGAACCCACCACCTCCCGTATACAGGGAAGGGTTTGATACCACTAGACCACAAGGCCCTTGGTAAAAATTAGTCATTTTAATATTTATATGAACTAAATAAAAAATACAACAATTGTTGTGAAATTGAACATATCCTCCCTTGAATAGTTGTATGGTTTCGATTACAATATAGTAATAACGTAAAGAGAAAAACAGAAATACATAGACAATCATCAATTCTTTTATTAATCATCTTTCGATATAATATATACAAGATATATGAAGTTCTAATATAACTATAAGACTATTAATTAAGGATGAAATGGTATTGTCATAATATAATACCTCTAGTAATAATCACATAATGCTCATGCCTCGTTAAAACCTCACTAGAAAATTCCAATGAAAAAAATGTAGTTGAGAAAAAGAGTACATGAAATATGTGTGTTAATGTGTTGTTGCCTCATTAAAAATCTTTAATTAAGAAAATAATATCAAAGATCAATCAAAGAAAAAATAGTACAGCGGTTGGTCTTCAAGACGTAGATCTTCAGGATTATTGATCTAAGCAAATGTTCTTCCCCTAGATATAAAAATCTTTGAAGTCTATACATTTTAATATTAATAAAATCTTTTTCAAAAAATGAGTGTAGGAAAGAAATTTTGTGCAATTTCCAGGATTGTCACTAGAGCGAACATTTTATATAATAGTCTCATGACTCTTCTAGTAGAGCTCACCGAAACCCTAGTGCTTATTAGGCGTCCCAAGGCGGACTTGGTAACCCGGGTCGGCCGTGCTCCCTTTACCGCTCGTCGCTCAGGCCGACCTCTGGTGGCCTCATCCCCTCCTCGTCCTGCCGAGGGTCGAGGTGAATTGACCTCCCTGTCAATGTGAGGTTCGGGTGTACGAGGTCGGTGGATGCTCAAACCGTCTTCACGCCTCAATGGGTTGGGCATTAGCACCTTACAATCCTCAAACCAACTTGTTCAAGAATTTCCATGGTGCAAACCAAAGTCCAAATATCAAACAATTGCAATAGACACAAGCACACCAAGAATATAATAAATTGCAAACCTAAAGTGTAAGTGTGTAGTTGTGGCTCTAACAACCTCACAAATGGATTACAAAGGTAGTTTCCACACATTTTGATTCAAAAGGATTGTCAACAAACACTCCAAATACATAGACAATCAACCACAAAAACAACTCCACAATGAATCAAACAAGAACACACCATATCCATCCAATTATATATTGAAATTAAAGATATGAAATCAAATGAATATCTCCCACAAGCAAGAAAGTTAAAAGTGCAACGAGCATCCCTTTCCACACTTTAAAAGGAACATCATTATGATGTTCAAGAAAAATAAACATGGGAAAGGATGTGATTGTAAAAATACGGTGTCCCCTTTTCCACACTTTAGAAGTGTGTACGAGGATGGGGATGGGATTAGAAAAATCAGGATCCCCTTTCCACACTTTAGAAGTGTTTGTGGAGATGTCCAAGATACAACTCCCTTTTCCACACTTTAGAACTTAGAAGTGTGTATGGAGAGGCACAAATAAAGCACAACACAAGGGCAAGAATATGCAATATAAAGAGAAATGAATAGAAGGTAAGTGACCCCTTAAATGGATCAATGGAAGGAGGTTGGTCCCCACGATAAAATCCTATCCGATCCCCTTGCCAATTAGCACAACAAAATACCAAGGGTAATTAGTAAGGGGAAATTGAAAGGAAATAGAGAATTGAAAGCATACATCAATAAAAAGGGAGAAATCATCGGAAAGCAATAAACTAAAATATACGAGCTAGAGTTTAACTACTGTCTAAGGATATCCAATGAAAGTAAAGGTGCAGACAAATAAAGAGTATCAAAATCCAACATAATCACCACACATCAATGTCTATGGGATGATCCTCCGAATATGGGATCATCCTCCGCCTCCTACGGCTCGGGAGGTGCAACTAGTGGAAACCCAAACCTCATGGTCGCCGATCTCCTCCATTCCTAGTGGCTACATCTCGGCGACCACCAGCTCTCTTGCCAGCTTAGCTTCTAGCTTGTCTCCTCATAATCGGGAAAGGAACGACCCTACACAGATTACCTGGATGGCGTCATCCGCTTGGTGGTAAAGTAACCGATTACAAATGTAGCCCATGTGAATGGGATTCCCTGTACGGTTACCATACTCCACAAGAAAAGGAGGTCAAATAAGCCCTCAATAGTGAAATTGAACGCAATTTTATTTTTTTAAAAACAAATCAAGCAAAACACTAGAAACCAACCCAAAAAACTTTTACGGTAATTACGCCTTTTAATAGGCTAGCAATATCTTAATGCTTCTTTTTTTTTTTTCCATTTAATACTTAGGTGATCCAACTTCGCCAGACTAATCCTAAGTCCAGGGCATTGCCCCTAGAGTCACTGTAGAGATAAATCGCAAGTCAGCGCAATCAACCTATCGGTCAGACAATAGCTTTCATGCGCACATAAAGGATCTACTCCACACCTTCCAACATCCATAGTCATTTTCCCATTCATCTTTCTAGTGGAATTCGAACACCCACACTACCACATTCAGTCATGACATCAAGTTACGTGATTGTTAGTGTTTTAAGTCTAAACCCCACTGATGTAATTGGCTTATTTATTATGGAAATTCCCAAATTAGTTTGATTTTAGTTTAGAGTTTGTCAATATTAAGAGTGAAGAATTGATCGATCAGACATCTACGGCAGAGCGTCCTGAAGGTATTTGTTGGATTTCACCGACTTATCTTAACTGATCTGGCAGAGCGGTTCCATGCAAAAGAGCTGTGGTTACAAGAAAGCCCCTATCATATATGGACACCTCAAAGGGTATAACGGTAATCAAATACAAGGATATTCATGGTTAAGGATTACTGTGTCTACCTAGAGTATTATTTAAAGAAGGAAGATGGTTCAAGAATTAACAACGAAGATACAAGTTCTGACTTGAAAGATAACCATCTCTCCCTAAGAACTAAAAGATCTACGATGAGTACTTCATCTTCTCAAGAGACAAGTTCTGGAAGTTTAAGTTGAAGAACTTTAGAAGGCAATCATTGATGCTTAAATTGTAGACATAAAGACCATGCAGCTCTGGTGCAGTGTAGAGTGAGTCAGCGAGACGAACTGCGACAGAGCAGCTCTCCAAGAAGGAAACTTCCTTGGAATTCTGATGCACGGATCTCCATTCTCGACAATCTACTATAACCTTAGTCAGTTGGGTACTTACCTTGTGAAGGATCACTTAGGTGAGATTGTATCATCTCTTACCTTCTGTACTTTTGGTATTGGAGACAGTGAATTGGATGCACTGATGGGGATACATGTTGTATCGAACTGGTAACCAATATCTATGTCAGTTTATTTTCTGCTTTTAAATTCCGCACTTTATTAAATTAATCTCTATACTGATTCATGATTTGAGTGATATATGGTCTAGGGTTTATGAATGTTAATCTCAGTATAGGTTAGGCAAAAAGTAAATTAGTCATTGTAGAATATTAGATTTAGTAAAATTTTAGTGATGAACTACGCTACGCCTTAGGGGCAACTATTAAGTTAGAATTTATTCAACAATAATTTGTATTTCGTGTCAGTTTTGTTGCTAAAATGGAGGCTAGGTGTAAATAATGTTAGTTGAATTTAAAAACAAATTGTTGATTGATGATCATTTTCTAGCTATCTTTCAAAATTGAAATAAGGAAAACAACAATGAAAGGAATGCCATTAATAAGTTTTGTCCATCAACCACAATAATGGTTCTAGTTTCAGACAAAGATCATAGTGGTTGTCCTTATATCCATCTTTCTAAATGATGATCTCCATGAAAGCCATCGGATAGAAAATTTGATAAAAATCAACATGTTGACAACAAGATTTTTGGACGACGACCTCCATGGTTCTCATAGTAGATCTTTAATTTCATAGTTTTTCCTTTTTAATTTCTTGGTGAAAAAGCTATTAGAATCGGCAAGAAGAACTAATTGTGTTTCTTTACCATTTTAGCTTTTAAAAATGTTTTTTAGAAGAATATTTCATTGTCAAATCAACCCCAAATACATTTAAAACAAAAAAGTGACGCGGAAGCTAAATGAGTGCATACTTTGGCATTAACCTGTTAATAAGTTTATAATTGTACTTTTTTTGCCAATTTTACAATGAAGTTTTAAAAATAAATAAATAAAGGTTCATTTGTATTATTTAGCCACGTTCAAGTATTTATTTGACCCTTAATTATATCTTAAATATATTATTCCAAATTTCAATTTCAATTTGTTTACAAAAGTAATATAGTCAATATACGTACACTTTGCTACGTTCATGTGGAGTTGGTATTAGCATAAATTGGTAGAGATTGAAATTGATACAATTATTAATTAAACAACTATAATTTATAGCATAAACAAATAATATTCATTGAAATTGGGTTATCTAATAAAATTTGTCCAAAAGAATTGTCTTAAATGGCCAATCACATGACTCACAAAAATTTCAAGAGTAGTGAAACCCTAACTCCATAACCCCGCCATCGCCACGACAAATTTTCCTGTTTCCATCCTTGCATCCCAACACCAACCTTTAACACCTTTTCCATCCACCATCATCTCCCCCCCTAACTTTCTATGATTGAACTCCATCAATACTTTTTTTTTCCTTCATTATCATCATCACAAAATATTTTTAGTGAATTTTTAAGTTTTCAAGGTCCTCTGCGAACTATGATTAGATAATGTGGATGAAATGTTGTGGAGGAAGAGAACCTTTCGTCATTGTCTAGATTAGAACAAAGATGGAAGGGATGCTAGTGAAGGATGTGGGCAATGAAGTCTTCGTCCATATTCAAGAGTTTTCACATGGCTAGATGAGGACAAGGACTTTGGGGGTGTTTGTTAATAGTTGTTAGTTGATTGGATTAGTGGGTTTGACTAGTTGATAACATTAGCTGATTAATTTTTTTTTTTTAATTTTAACGTTTTGGAGTAATAAGCTGTTACAAAAACCTAATTAGTCAAACATTCATATTGACTGTTTAACTAAGTCAAATGACTAACAGTGGCCAAATAAGTCAACATTGACTCATAAGCTAACTATGTTATCAAATAGGGCCTTTATCATCCTCACCTCTTGGTGTTAGAAGACAAGGTTGAACCTTGACCTTCCATGACTGTGGAAGACCATTTTTTAGATCAAACAAGGAGGGGGGTACCCTGGTTAGACCAAATATGTGGTCTCCCGAACTCTACGAACATGCAACGCATGCACAAGATCGAAAGCATCGCAATTCGGTGGGCAGGAAGTAAACACCTTCCATCTCGCCGTTTGGGAAGTCCCTAGCATGGCAAGGGCGTCTGCACTTCTGTTCTATTCTCGGTAGATGGCTCGAAGGGATATCTTCCAATCTTTGTCACACCATCGTCTAGCCTCTTGCACAAGCTCACGCACTACACCTCGGAGTTCAACTTTCTCTTGCAAAGCCTTCAATCCAGTCGCCTTCTTTATTTCTGAGGACCCCACCGATGCCCGCTGTCTTCGTAGTTGCTCTTACACTTCCATCTACATTCACCGTAAATTGGTGGATTGGTGAAGGTTTCTATCACAACTTAAGTAATTTCTCCGTAGTTACTTTACTCCTCAGATTCGCCTCCCGAATGAAGGCTCGACTGATCTCCTTATCTGCTTCTCGGATCCAAGCTAGCTTCCGATTAATCTCCATATGACCTGCATTAAAGATTCTCTCGTTTCTCCACTTCCAGATCCACCAGATAGTTATAGCAAACTTCCTAGGCCATTCGCTTTGGTCATCATCGTTGTTCCGTAACATGATGTTTCGCTCCAACCACTTGTGAAAGTTGAGTTGCTTCCATTCCCGCCAACCGGCTTTACCAATCATGGATGTCCATACTTCTTCAGCTTGGCAGCAGTCCCTCAAAATATGTGCACATGTTTCCTCTTTACCTAGACAAGCATCACATTCTCCTTCGGTAGTGAGACCTCTTCTTTTCCTTTCTGCATTTCCCATGATCCTGTCATGGAGTGCAATCCAGAGGAAGGTCTTCATTTTGTTCGGAACTTTAATTTTCCACAGACTTGTCCAGACAGTATCCTGCACATTAGTTGTAACACCAGTAATTATGTTGTACGCAGAGCTGATGGAGAACATACCTGAGGCTTCACCAGTCCAAGTTGCTTCGTCTTTGTTGTCACTCGCTTCTAACGTAATAAGCTCCAATGAGTCTTTCACATTATTAAAAACACGTTAACAATGGAAGAAATTACAATTATTTCATTTTTAGTTTCATAATACTTAAGATATATGTAATTAAATAAATTATTTTTTTTGATAAGCGCCAAAAATAGCCATAGACAAGGTCTAAATTAGGACTTGAATGCAATGTTTGATGCCCATTTGTGATCAAATCGTGTATAATAAGCTTTGATGTGTTCATTCTTTCAAAACTCTACCATATGTTGTGTTTCGAAGCTATTCTCGTAGGACTAAACAAGACACGAGGCCAAAGGAAGAAGCAACGAAGAAGCGAAGCGGACATGCAATAGAGGCCCATACCTACTCCCACGCGTGGAGCACACGTGAAAAATATACGGAGAGGATTCATGCGTGTGTCCACGCGTGGACCCCTGTGTGGGCGCGTTCAGTAAGGGAAAAACGGGAATGGCGAATGTTGAAGACTATATTTAAAGCAAACCCCAATATTTGTGAGGGGGATCTTGATTTGTTAGGTCTTATTTTCCTCTTCCCTTAGGGGAATTTCCCCACCCTTATTTTTAGATTCTTAATTAGATAGGGAAATAAATTAGATCTAGGGTTGAATTTGAATTGAAGGTTGAAGGGTGTAATGTTGCTATCTCCTAGATTGGTAATCTCTGCTCTATCTTTACATTTTCTTTAGTTTTAATTGCAATTTTCATTTTGATTTTTAATTGTTTTTAGATTCCCTTTTGTTTTGATTCTTGCAATGATTAACTAGCTTAGATTTGGGGGTTGGATGTTCCAATCTAGTTATTATGTTTGATTTGATTCAATTCTTCCATTGAATCTAGAAATGTTGATTTAGGGTTCTTATATCTTGTGTGGTTGATGTATGTTTTGATTTGCTTCTATTTCTTGCCGGGATAATTAGTGATGTTAGAGGAAGTATAGGTTGCGCGATAGCGGGTCTACACGAGTCTTACTCGGCTACATCCCCGCCCTCGATTCGGGAGGATGAGGCCCGGGAGGAGTGGTTGACCAAGTATTTGTTAAAATGCCATATCCGAATGAGGAACCAGGAATTCGAGGTGTGACGCCACTTGATGATGGTGTCGTGGGTTCACTTGATCGAATCCTAGTATCAAACATGAGACCTAGATAGGATATCTCTCTCCTTGTTTACTTTGATTATTTGCCTTTATTTGCATTTGTTCACCTCTTATCCCACGACTTTCTTGTTCCTAAGTGATTCATGTAACTCTTGTCTTAACATCCTAAATGCCACACACTTGATTCGGTTTCAATTTTTCATCCTTGAGAATACGACACTCGAGGAACTTCTTCTCCGTTTTATCACTTTCCACCTCACCAACGCAAAACTAATATATCAAAATGGAGTCGTTACCGGGGATGACAAACGGTTTTTTAATTGTGTTTTGACATCTAGGAAGTTAATTGTTAAGAGTTCTTGAATTTCTTTCTTTTTGTTTGTTTTCTTTTCTTATTTTTGGTACTTAATTTAAGAAGTGAGCACAATTGTCTGTGTTTATCTTGAGACTCACTTGCAACTACTTTTAGTTGCAAGGAATTGTTGTTGGTTAAGCTTTGTGCTGAAAATTTTTGTTGAAAATCAATTGGAAGCTTACCAATGAGTGCTTATATGTATCCCCATGGTTATCCACCCCATGAAGGACAATCTTTTAGAACTATTCCACCCCAAGCCTATGAACATCACCCCATTACCATCAATATCCCTATGTTTCCCTACCACCATCATACCACTTCTCACCACCTCCATATCCTTGTCCTTATCATATTTATGAACCACACCCATACGCTACCTCCTATATGCATAATCAAGAAAGAGTTGATATTCCAACATCCCAATATGATGATGATTCGAAGAGCTTTAAAGCTTTATTTTGGGAAGTAGTTGGAGAGGAAGTGAATGCTTTCAAAAGAGAAGTGAAGAGTATTGACCACAAACTTATCCAGTTAATGAAGGAGGTTGACCCAAGTTATGAACCGACTCCAAAGGCCATCACTCCTTCAAAAGATAACCCTTCATCATGATATACCCATGAACCATATTTGTATCTAACCTCTTACCCAAACACCTATTATCCACCTCCACCACGATTCCATGAAGAACATAATGCTAGATAATTCTATGAAACACCACCCTCTATAGTCTACACCACATTGCACCCCTACCAATCCCTACGGAAGATTACCTTGTGAGGAACTCCCACCAGCTAAAGACGAGATTGAGATCTTGAAGGAAAAAATGGAAATGTTCATACAAATGGCCAAAGAGGACACAACCTAACTACTAAGGGTTGAACTCAAGAATGAAATGAAAGAATATCTTGTTACCCTCCGGGAGAAAGGTCTTCCATTAGAAGATATTGAAACAAAAATTCTAGCCATGACGGAGGATTCCATGAAGAAAATTTCACCCTGGGATGTTTACCCAACTATGGATGACCTCCCGAGTTTTGAAGCCAATCCGCGGGGTGTGAATGGGGTTGAAATCGGAAATGATTGCGAAGAGGTGAGTGTTGAAGAAAGGAAAGTGGAGAGTGATACTCCGGTGCTTGAAGAGATTTCAACTTCCGAGTTGGAAAATCAAAACGGGTACGATATTGAGAGTGAAGATGACGAAAACATTGAAGTCGTATGGGAAGATGAAGATCCAAAGCAAGATAATATTCTAGACTCTCTTTGCATTTCTAATTTTGAATGTCTTAGTGCTCAAACTCCTTTGGAAACTACTTGTTTTTCTTATGAGGATGACTCCTTGTGTGAGGATGATTCCATTGTTTTTAGTAGTGAGGATTTAATGAGTGAGTAGGATAGCATGTCTTTTTATTCTTGTGAAAAATGGGTTTGAAGAGTGTGCTAATCTTGTAAGGGAAGATGAGGAGCTAATTGAGAATGAAATAGAGGAAACTATGCATATTGGGGAGGTTGTCACTTTTGGTGACTTCATGAAAGGTGAGTTAAATGTAAACACATTAGTTGAGGTAAACAAGAGAAATGACAAAATGGTTGTTCAATGGCATGCTAGGAACGAGAAGATTTTTAGGGGTGAGATTGAGGTAGAAAAATGGGGGAAGGTGTAAGCTATCTTTGAGAAGTTGAGGATAGTTTGTAATGCTCAATTTGGCCTAACCACAACATTTGTTTTCCATTTTCTTGATTTTGAGTTCAAGGGTGTTCTACATATTCCGGCATACCTTGACACAAAGGTGGACGAGACGCTTGGTAAGGTCCCAAAATCAGTGTGCTTTGAAGGATAACACACACCGAGTCTAGCCAAAGACGTTAAACGTGGCGCTCTTGGGAGGCATCCCAAGGTTATCCCGTAGATATTAATGTTTTAGAATTAATTACACTTTTGGTCCTGTGACTATAGGGGTCTTGTTAATTTCAGTACTCGACTTTAAAAACTAACAATTTAGTCCCGTAACTGTGCAATTTTTAACACATTTGGTCCTCCCGGCCAAATGTTGCCGGAAAAACGTAAATATTTTTAAATTGTTTATTTATGGGGGCAAAATAGACATTTCAAATCACCTTCTTCTTCCTTGCATTGCTCGCCGTCGCCGGAAGAACGCTGAAATGGCTTCATCGTCTCAAGCCATCGGCTGCACCGCAACCACTTGTAGCCAACGTAGCCGCCCTTCTTCCTTATTTATTCATGTTGTTTGTGTGTGTCTTTTTTAGTCTCCCATAGTCCCATTTGGGTGAAAAGCAAAGTAGTGCGAAAATGGTGATGTCAAAGGTGAAGCATCTCCCAAACCTTCTCCTGTATGTATAACCCTCCACCTTCCGTTTTTAGCATCATTCACTATTTTTTGCAGTATTTTATCTTTGATTTACTTGAATGACTTGAACTCATTTGGATTGCACTATTGCACTATTGCAGGTGACCTACTACGGTGCAGCCGATGGCTTAAAACGATGAAGCAATTTCAGCGTTCTTCCGGCGACGGCGAGCTGTGCAAAGAAGAAGAAGGTGATTTGAAATGTCCATTTTGCCCCCATAAATAAACAATTTAAAAATATTTACGTTTTTCCGGCAACATTTGGCCGGTGATTTGGCCGGAATGACCAAATGTGTTAAAAATTGCATAGTTACGGGACTAAATTGTTAGTTTTTAAAGTCGAGTACTGAAATTAACAAGACCCCTATAGTCATAGGACCAAAAATGTAATTAATTCTAATGTTTTATTCTTGTTTTTCCTCTTGTTTTTTTTCTTGTTACTTTGTTTTCTTGCAATTTTTTTGTTAGGATTAGCCCCGTTTGAGCTAACAAAGCAGGTAACATGATTTGGGGGCACCATTGTTCCACAAAAGTGTCAAGGAGTCATGCAAAATAGCAAAGGAGATCAAAAGAGTTGAAAGTGGACCCTCGGGATCAAGTACACGCATGTTCCACGTGTGGAGGAGGCGTGGGAGAATTCTAGTAGCGTCTCATGCCCACGTCCACGCGTGAACGCCGGCGTGGACGTGTACCAGTGACAGAAAAACTTTTCGGCGGGGAAAATTCTTTAAATGCCCTCACTCACTTCATATTAAACCTTCCACGAGAAAACACACTCCAAAGGTAAAATTTCTCCATCTTTGTGCTCCAAGCTTAGTGAAATTCAAAGCCCATTCACACACAAAGATCACACTAGAAGGAAATGGCTTCACAAGGATCATTCTCACGCCAAAACGAAAGGAGAGCCAAGAAGGGTATGGCACCAATGGAGGGGCCTAGTATTTGAGTACCTAAAGAGTAGAATGAGGATGCAAGAGCCCCATACCGGGATATAGTTATGAGCAAAGCAATGAAGGATCATTTCCAATACATGTCACAAAGACCTATAACCCGGTGGAACTTCATAGACTTGTCCGCCCTTAATTCTTTTAAGTGCCAGCAAGGGGTTGAGCGCCTTTTCCACCAACCATACTAGAGTGCCATTTTCGGATGGCGTCACGCCACGTTCACCCCGGCGGTTCACGAGTTTGTGACAAGTCTTGAAGTAACAGGAAAGAGCAGAGATTTGATCAGCCCCACCATCCGGTTCCGTCTTTTCAACAATGATCATCACATATCAATCAACACTCTAGGGCAACTCTTGGGGTTCTACAATCGAGACGATCAGACGAGGCATTGGTATAGAAGGCTCAGGTGGGACTTCGGGGACCTCAACACACCAAGAAAATATTGGGAATCCATAGCTAGACACGGAGTTGATTGTAGTGGTTCGAGAGTCCTTGGTTCTCAAATCAAAAGGGAATATCTCCGAGTAGTGAGAAGAGTGATTGCCCATTCATGGGGAAACCGACGAGGAAACTATGCAAAGGTGTACAAGGCAGATTTGTTTGCACTATAGAGTATGGATATGGAGAAACCCGTAAACATGGGCATGGTATGTTGTGGATGGCTCTTGGCACAACAAAAGGAAAAAGTACATGTTGTGTTCATAGGGCCCTTGGTAACCCGCTTGTGCATTGCATTGGGGTACCAAGCAAAGATCGACTAGACGGAATATAGGATGCTAGAGGCACAAATGGCCCCTATACCACATGAGGAGCTGGTTGCAATGAAGCTTACCTACACACTCAGGGTAAGAGGGAAGAGGCAGGGCCGTCCAGGAGACCTCCACCTGTTCCACAAGTCCCAATTGCACGGCCCCGAACTCCATCATCATCCTCAACATCTCTAACAGCTTCACTCCCTCGTTAAGCATCTTCTGCTACATCCTCTATACCCCCACCATCTCCGATCTCGTCACCTAGCGTTTCAACTTCTTCTGCACTGGTGGTTCCACCACCTACAAATCCAGCACCATCTTCATCTTCACCATTTTCTACAGTACCGGCACATTTCATTAAGGTGACCGATTGGGAGTCAATGCAAATCTTCCAATACCAACTGTACCTGGAGAGTTGAAGAAGCTATAAGAGTGGGAAGCAAGCCAAAGAGATTGGGAGGAAAGACGCCGCGAGATCCTTGATGAGCAAAGAGTGAAGATGGATCGACTCTGGGGGGAGTATGAGAAGGCGCGGTCCAACCCACCCAAGTGAGAAGAAATTTGAAGAAGGAATGGTTCCTTTGGGGATGAATGATTTTATTTGGCTTTTGATATTTGATGAAAATTGTGGATAATGAGTAGTTTGTTCGTTTAATTTCCTTTTCTTTGTCTTTTAGTTGAGAACAGTGGTAGGTTGTTATGTTTTATCGTTGATGAAGTTTAGTCTAGCCAAGGACGTTAAACATGGCGCTCTTGGGAGGCACCCCAAGCCAAAAAGAGAGAGAGAGAGAGAGAGAGAGAGAGAGAGAGATAGCAAGCAAGAGAAGAGATAGGCAAAAAAGGTAAAGATGTTGATATTGATATTCTTTATTCTTTTCACTAACCTTTGATTGTAGGAATTTTTGAAGGGTAATGACTTTACAAGATGCTTCAATTGTCTAAAGGGGTGATATGCACGTGTTGGTATATTTTATATCCCTTCTCATCTTTTTGGTACCCCGTTTGATTTTTAAAGTGTGGAAATGTTATCTATGAGTTTTGCTTGTTTGATACACATAGGATGAGCTTGACATGATTATTGATCCATTTAGGGGTGCATTTTTTACCGTCCTAAGCCCGAAAGCACTTCAAAAGTGTGGAAAGGTGTTCTTTGTTTTCCCTATAGACCCTTGCTTCTTTTTCCCTCGGTCCTCATGGCAACATCGAGGATGGTGTTTACTTTAAAGTGTGGAAAGGATGCATTGCATGCTTAAAATGTTTATTACTTGAATTGATTGATTGCTTATGTTTATGGGTGTGTTTGACTCTAGGAGAGTGTGTCATTGTCTATACTATCTAGGAGAAGTTTTAATCATGTGCCAATAAAATTTTTGAAATATTCTTTGGAAGTTGCCTTTTACACCAAAAATTGAAATGTTTGGAACCAAAAAAAGGTCAAATCTTTATATGCTTGCATGTTGTTCACTTCTTATTTTGTTGGGACCTTAGTCAAAGATCTTTCGAAGTGAGAGTGTGTACCCTTTAACTTGAGAAATATGATGCAAGCGAAGCCTAAAAAATGAACTAATTTTGGTAGGGCATGGGGCTAAAGGTGAGCATATGATGAGCTAGAGAGAAATCCCTTATCCCAAAGAAAAAGGTCTGAGGGGTTGATTTGGTGAAATAAGAAAAAGGCTAAGAATGGCCACTCCTAGAGATAAGATCTGAGGCAAGCCATCTTGCTAGGATTTGGGGAAACCATTACACCGTTCTTCAAACAAGCGTAGAGATCTACGTGAAGTCGGTTGTCCCAACGAGATCCTAGAAGATGAGAAAATAAAGAGGAGGTGAGCCACCCCACTTGGATTTGGGTACCCATTGCACTGACCTTCGAAAAAACATGGGGCTCCACGTGAAGTCGGGTGCCCGATGACGTTATCCGAGGGGGTTGAGAAGAAAGAGAGAAACCACCCAAGCCATGGCGGTGAGCGGTCCATGCCCCTACCCTCATTTATTTTTATGCAAAAGGGCTTTGGCATTTGGATGGATAGTTGGTTAAGTGTGCATATCGTTCCTAGTAGGGGGATCGGCTTAAAGGCCTTGGCAAAATAGAAGGTGAACACCGTTTGAATTGCATACTTAGAATGGTGTGAATTGGTTGTCTAGTGCTTGAATTTGATCTGTAGAGATTTTTGCTTCCTTTGCATATTTGTCAAATTGAAATGGCACATGCTTAACACTTTTGGTACATAGTGTGGGGAATCTCACACTCTTCAGTTGGCTACACCCTTGAATCACTTGACCAATCAATTGATAGAGTAACATAACTATTTTTTGCACTTAAATGATTAGGGTTTAGATCGTGAATTGCTTGAGGACAAGCAATAGTTTAAGTATGGAAACTTTGATAAGCGCCAAAAATAGTCATAGAAAGGGTCTAAATTAGGACTTGAATGCAATGTTTGATGTCCATTTGTGATTAATTCGTGTATAGTAAGCTTTGATGTGTTCATTCTTGCAAAACTCTACCATATGTTGTGTTTCAAAGCCATTCCCGTAGGACTAAATAAGACACGAGGCCAAAGGAAGAAGCAACGAAAAAGTGAAGCGGACAGCAAGGGCCCACGCGTGGAAAATATACAAAGAGGATCCACGCGCGTGTCCATGCATGGACCCCCACGTGGGCGCGTTCAGTAAGGGGAAAACGAGAATGGCAAATGTTGAAGACTATTTAAAGCAAGCCCCAATATTTGTGAGGGGGATCTTGATTTGTTAGGTCTTATTTTCCTCTTCCCTTAGGGGAATTTCCCCACCCGTAGTTCTAGATTCATAGATAGGGAAATTAGATTAGATCTAGAGTTGATTTTGAATTGAAGGTTGAAGGGTGTAATGTTGTTATCTCCTAGATTGGTAATCTCTACTCTATCTTTACATTTTCTTTAGTTTTAATTGCAATTTCGATTTTGGTTTTTAATTGTTTTTATATTCCCTTTTGTTTTAATTCTTGCAGTGATTAGCTAGCTTAGATTTGGGGGTTGGATGTTCCAATCTAGTTATTATGTTTGATTTGATTCAATTCTTCCATTGATTCTAGAAATGTTGATTTAGGGTTCTTATATCTTGTGTGGTTGATGTATTTTTTGATTTGCTTCTATTTCCTGCCGGGATAGTTAGTGAAGTTAGAGGAAGTATAGGTTACGCGATAGCGGGTCTATACGAGTCTTACTCGGCCACATCCCCGCCCTCGATCCGGGAGGATGAGGCCCGAGAAGAGCGGTAGACCAAGTGTTTGTTAAAATGCCCCATCCGAATGAGGAACCGGCAATCCAAAGTGTGACACCACTCGGTGGTGGTGCCATGGGCTCCCTTGCTCAAATCCTAGTTGCATTGCCTAGAACCCCGTTATAGTATCAAACATGAGACCTAGATATGGCATCTCTCTCCTTGTTTCCTTTCTTTGCATTTGTTCACCTCTTATCATATGACTTTCTTGTTCCTAAGTGATTCTTGTAACTCTTGTCTTTTAACATCCCAAATGCCACACACTTGATTCGGTTCCAATTTGTCATCCTTAAGAATACGACACTCGATTAACTTTTTCTCCGTTTTATCACTTTCCACCTCACCAACGAAAAACTATTTTATCAATTTTTTATGAGTATAAGAGTAAAATAGAATTAATGAAATATAAAAAAATTTATATAAATTAAAAGGAAACAACCCAACAACCAACAAACATATATATAACGTTTTTATTATAAAATGTTAAATTTTTCATATTTTTACCTCCATTTTGTTACATTTGAATTTCTAGGTTGAATTCTTCATTTCTAATTGGTTTATAAAAACCTAGCAACCTCATCTGGAGAAAAATCCTTTTCAATCTCCATACCATAAACAAAAGGAGGTAACACTGTTTTAAGTCTTCGAGGACTAGTCGTTAACCCAGATTCGTCCGAAGAAGAAGAAGGCGAAGGGACGAGCACATCATTCTCATGGTTAACTGCTTTCTTAGAGTGAAGGTCCTCGATTTCCTCCTTGGAGTTCTCCAAAAGCCATTCTAGGGTTAAACCTAGTCTTCGGTGGCCAAGCAACTTCTTGAGTTCAAAGAATCGCTTAGAAAACTCACCAGGAAGTCGAATTCTCCAACCACGACCTGTTCCACTTGATCGCCGATTGGTTTTTCTAGTCATTTTGGGTTTCTGTTCTTCCTCACTACTGACTCAGACATTTATATTCTGCCGACCACCTACCACCTTGAAAACATCACTATTTTATTTATTGATTTTCTAAATTTGCACTCTATTTTCTAAATTTGCAATTTATATAAATTTCAGACATTTAATATTTAACCTTTTTTGGATATAATCTTTTATAAAAAATTTAAATCTAATTAATAATCTTGGGCCACATGATCTCAATTAAAATTTACTAAATTTGGTTCAAAATAAAGAAATCAAAAGTAAAAAAGTAAAAGAATAAACAAATAAATAATTTCAAACTTTTTTCAAAAAAAATAATAATTTCAAACTAAACCAAAATTGGTCATTCTAATATTTATCTGAACTAAATCAAAAATAAAACGATTTTTTTGTGAAATTGAACGTATTCTCACATGAATATAGTTGTATGGTTTCGATTGTAGTAAAGTAATAGGATAAAGAGAAAGACATAAATATAGAGGGAATCATCAATTTTTTATTAATCATCCTTCAATACAATATATACAAGATATACAAAGTTCTAATATAACTATAAGATTATTAAGGATCAAGAGGTATTGTCATAATATAATACATCTAATAATGTCCACATATATTTATTTACAAAACTCTCTCTTGGACATTACTATATATCATGCTTGTTGGTTTTTATCTCCCACGGAATGGTCGAACGGCGGGCCAAAACCTTCGAAAAATCGACTAATTCTGATAGAAAATTGGAGTAACCTTTCGATCCTCTTTCGATTGATTAATCACCTTTGAATACAATAAGTTGCTTATAAGTGTGCTAGATTGCTGGTGTCTCTCGACCTAAAACCCCTATTTATACAAGCTAGGAGGGGTTTCTCCCTTAGGAAACTTCTAAATCAATTTTAGGAACTTTTTCCTTATTACATTTTAAGCACTTTCCTAATCTATCTCGACCTTCCCTTCGTATCTCTTTCCTTCCACCACAAAACTCCCTTTAGGAAACTTTCATATCGGCCTCCTTCACCCCGCATTTCCTACACCGCCTTTCTTGCACCGTCTTTCCTTCCCCAACCCCTCCTAGGTCGGTTTGGTTCGACTTACCTTCTTCTTACTTCTTTGGGCCGACCTTTCCTCCATGGTAATTTACTGTTTTAATAGCTATGTTCAATCACTCTCAGTCTAAGATCTTCAGCTGCCTTGTCACCTAAGGATCCACCAAGCGTATTCATTTACCAAACTCCTCCTTATCTGCAACCCCACCGACTAGTCCGCTGAACATCCTCCGATCGACCGACTTATCACTGGTCGACCTTGGCCATGTCGTCCTCTCTTCCTTCGAGCCCTTTCTTCCCGCTCTTCGGTTGTCCCTTGCGTCCACGTCGAGTCTCGAGTACCGAGCCTTTATCCCATCACCCATCATCTAGTCCCTCATTTTCCCAAGCTACGCGAAGCACAGATAGGGGAAATGCATCATTCCTCCTTGTTTTTAGAAAGTTTTCTTCTCCCTAGTCCCTTACTTTCCCAAGTTACACGAAGTACGGCTCGAAAAAGTAGTTGTGAGCTTTTCTTCCTCCTCTTGCCTATCCTCTTCATGCATTCGTCCTCCTGGGTTTACCCTTTGCTTTAGGGGAAAGTTTTTTTATTTTTTTTATTCCCCACTAGTCCCTCAATTTCCCGAGTTACGCAAAACACGACTTGGGAAATTAAAGTAGCTGTGACCGGGTCTTTCGTGTATGGGTCGTCGCTCGTACCAACCCGAGCTCCTATCTTCGACCTTATCTCCCCGCAGTCCCATCAGTCAAATCCCCCGCATTTAGTGCCTTTTGATCCTAATCTTCGTTGTTCAGCGAGCCTCTGACACTGTCACCATCGACTTAAATGTAGCTGCTCGAGTGTGGTTGACATACGTCCATATTGAAGTGAAATCATCCCCTATAAATAGCGCCCAACTTCTCCACTCTTTCCTCCACCTTTCCTTCGCAACTTTCCTTCCTAAGTCCATGAGTTCCAAGCGCAAGGTTTCGACACCGGCCAATCGCCGCTTCTCCCTCTGGCTAGCCGAGCGTGCAGCCAAGACCCGGATGTTTGCTCGAAAGGAGCGTTTGAGGTCCGGCGAACTTCTCCCCGGCGATGATCCCTCGCTGCCCATCGATGTCTCGCCGGAGTCGGACGAGGAAGGTGATGAGATCCCGGCGCTCTTCGGTCCACTGCTCCATGCCCCTAGCTTCTCGGATGAACTAATCCCAGACCCCGGCTACATGGAGTTTCTTGACGAAATTGACGCTATGCTGGATCGCCACACCCCTGATGGCGCTCCACCGGACATTGCTGCCTTTTGGGAAGTGTTTTGTGGCTGCACCCCCGTTCTTGAGCCGGCCACTCCAACGGTTTCTTTTGAGGTCGCTCCATCGACCAACTAGGTTTAGGGCTTAACTTGTAATAGCCCTTCTTTTGTCGTATTCTATCGAAGGGGTGCACTGTTGGCCTCTTCGTTTTTTTATGTAATTACCCAGCCTTCGAGCCCTTTAGGTGAACGGACAATCGTCATCTTTATATTATTTCTTGCGTACGTTTATCAAGTCATCAAACGAATGGGACAACGTCATAAACTCGTTCCCCCGTCCTTAAGGGTCTCTGAAAGTCTCTCCTATGTTGTTTCAACGTCGGACAGGTCAATCCTAAGTTGGACAGAGTCATGCTCATTCCTTCTTGCGACATTTTGTCGATACTCCAGTACTGCACCTCGATTCGCTCGTTCCTTTTACGCTTCCAGTCCCTCAGACTAAAAGTATGAGAGATCAATCGTACTCGACCTCTGACCACACCAGGCCCGACTCATCGTATGAATTCCCTCTCAGTCCCTCAAACCTTAGTCTGAGAGGTCGATCATACTCGACCTCTGACCTCACGAGGCTCGACTCATCGCACGAATTCCCTCTCAGTCCCTCAGATCGATCATACTCGACCTCTAATCTCACCAAGCCCGACTCATCGCACGAATTCCTTCTCAGTCTCTCAGACTGCTAGTTTGAGGATTAAGTCATGCTTCGTCCGACCTACCATTTCTCAAGGGATACTCGGAGCCCAGCTTCGGATGTCTGACTCTTCGCCTCAGCATGGGTAGTTTGATGGGACGTCTGCGTCCTCCTGCCCTGACTACGCGAAACCTCCACTCTCCGCCTTTTTCGATCTCCAATCTTCTTAGTGATTCCCGCTGTGATACCCCAGATTTAATTCAAGACTTGAACCCTGATAATTATTCCTACCGTGTGGTTAATTTTGTTAATTGGGCTCCATTTCCTTAAATAAAGATATATTCCACACTCTAATTGATTTAATTAGTAAGAGGGCCAAATTCCTTGATTTAATCTTGTAAGGGATTTTCCATTTGGGTCTTTTATCCCTTATGGTAAATTAAATATTTAATGGCCCAATCTTTGTAGGACCATGTTTTATATTCATTGGATTAATATTTACTTTGGATAGCCCATCCCTTTTGGATGAGCCCATACTCTATTTTAACACCTT
>CM008335.1:32309717-32347889 GCA_002525835.2 Ipomoea batatas
GGAATGTAGATAATATAGATATGGTTGGGGTGGAATGTTGTTCAAAGGATTCACCTCATGGTATGGGTAACCATGGGGATGCATTTGAGCTCTCATTGGTAAGCTTCCAATTGAATTTCCAATAAAAATTTCCTGCACAAAGCTTAACCAACCACAATTCTTTGCAACAAAAAGTAATTGCAAGTGAGCAAAAAGATATTCAAGGTAATAAAGCTCACTTCCTCAATCAACAAAAATAATAAAGCAATTTAAACAAAAGAAAAAGCAATGCAAGAACTCTTAAAAATTAACTCCAAAAACGTCAACACAATTCAAGAACCGTTTGCCATCCCCGGCAACGGCACCATTTTGATGTTGTGGTATAGTGGTGAGGTGAATGTGAAGGTGGTAAAACGAAGAGTCAAGACTCCCCGAGTGTCGTGTCTCTCAAGGATGGTGAATAGGAACGAATTAGCGTTGACATTAATGGTGTTAAGAGGTAAGAGTTGCAAGTATTACGAAAGGTTGGTTTGATAAGTAAGTTGGGGGTTGTAGGAACGACATTACACTAAACAATATAAAAAGGAATTGAAGGGGGTGTGCACCAAGGTTAGACAAATCGATTGATCGTCCTTGGGAATTTGAAAACGAGTTTCACGATCGAGTAAGGGAGTCACGGTATTGATACCGAGTAGCGTCACACTCAGACTCTCAATCCTCATTCCGTTGAGGCATTTTGTCGAAAACTTTGCCTACCACTCCTCCCGGATCTCATCCTTTCGGACTAAGAGCGGAGATATAGATGAGTTGGGCTCGTAAGAGGCCGCTATCGCGCACTCCCTCACTTCCACTTGGTTCACTAACTATTTCGGCCGAAATTGAAGAAAAGTTTGAACAACATCATCCATACAAACATCAATCCTACTTCTACAATTCTCAAAGTCATAAAGCAAAATTTAATTATCAATCAATAGTTTAACAAGGGCACACACACCCAAACTATTCTACTCGGTCATGATGAACATTCAAACAACAAAGCAAAATACACAATGCAATAAATCTCAAGAAACAATCTAAATGAGAAGAGTATTTTACCCAAGGAATGGTGAGTTCTATATCTTCAATCCATCTTCATTAATCTAAGAGATCTTACTCTAATCTAATGGGAAAATAGTGTGTTTTTCCTCCCCAAAAGGGAAGGAATAGAAAGAGAAATCAGATTTGAAAATTGGAAAAGAGGTCTCCCTCAAAATAAGAAAGAAGGGTTTAAATAGCTGTCCAAAGAGTCGAAATTCCGCTGTTGCCCTAGTGGACGCGTCCACGCTCGTCACCACGGTGTGGCCCAACGTGGTAGCTTTCTGGAATTATTCCACGCCTACCACCACGCGTGTGGTTGTGCGTGGCAGCCTCCTGCTGGTTGATTCTTCGTTTGTTGCTTCTTTTTGGTCCAAGACTTGCTATATTCTGCGGAAATGACTCAAAACACAGTCTTCGAGTTGGATATATCAATTAGGTGTTAATTAAAGGTTTTATCTATGAAAGATGATCACAATTGGGTGCTGAAACAGTAAAATGTTATCTATATATGACCCGAAACTTAACTGTTTTTGGCGCTTATCAATATGCATCTTCAGTCTTCAATCTTCAAGTCTTCGAACTTCAAGTCTTCGGATCGAAGTTATCGTCCTTGATAGCTCCTTAGAATTTGACTAAGAGTTGCTCTTGATTTGTATGGACTCGTCCAATAACGAGTTCGTGGCAAGGATTCGTCCTTCTAAGAAACAAAAGACAAAGTAAAAGTTTGGGGGGGGGGTCTCCTCGGGTCTTGAATCTCTTTACAAGTACTCTTTTTCCCCTTGTTGGCATCATTAGCGTCCATCAACCGGTCAATCTTGTCACTCAGCCGATTGACGCAAACTTGAAGTTCCCTGAGGGTCCACTGGTATTCAAGAATGTAAGATCCCATCTGATTTTGGTTTCCGGTAACAATCTCCAATTTCATGCACGACAGGTCGAGTCGTTCTTTAATGAATGCATGTTTGAGTACCAAGTCGTCTTGAACTTTCTTGACCTCGGCTAAAGTCTCTCTTGGGAATTCAAGGGAGACTGAGTTCTTAGAGAGTACTCTGTCAATTTTCTCTTCAAGATTCGTGGTTCTGGCCTCTACAGGGGATTTTGAAGTTTTCTTCTTCTACTTCTTTAGATCCTTCTTAATCTTAGCGATAGACTCGTTGATAGATTTGAATTGCGTTTCCTGAGTCCTCACTATTCCCAGTATAGCAGTCATTATAGAAGAAAAAGCAGAGACAATGTCAACGATTACCTCAGTCGAATGGCTTGAGGCCTCAGTTGGTTCAGCATGATCCTCACTAGGAGGTGGTTTCATGTTTTCACCTTGTATCAAAGTGAGATCATTCTGAACAGCGGTGTTAACTAGGTTGTCCTCGCTCAAGTCCTTTCTTAAGGGTGAGTCCTTATGACTTACACTGCAAGATGCTTCTAGATTTCCATCTTAAGTGAAGCCAGAACTCATCCTTACTTCAACATCAACAAGATCCAGGGAGGAGATAATCAAATTCTCATCGATCATTGGAGTCAAGTCGTCGTGATTCGCACCACGAGACGCTTCCATGTCTTCGTCTCGGTCTGAACTCTGACTTATCTCAATAGTGACTTCCAATGGTTCGGTTTCAATGACATTGGTGTCTTGCTCTTCAACTTCTCGGGATTCATTTTGATCAACAATTTTAGTGTCATCATTCTTTGGACTGTCCTCGCTCTCATCGCGAGGCTGGTTGTGATTTGCCTCCTGATTAGCATCATTTCTATCATCAGACCTACTAGAGCTCGAGGAATTAGAAGAATCACCAGAGTTCTCTTGCCTCGTTGCATCTGCAGGTGGAGGAGTAGGATTGCCCGAAGGATCATTATTATCATCACCTTCATTCAGGCCTCGAGGACTGGGATCACTTTCACACTTGGAATCAATGTCCATGAGTGTCTTGTCCTCGACTATATGACAGTTGTATCCTCAGGCTTTTGACTTGGCCCAACTCCAGGGCGTTCCTCCCTTATCGAGGATTGAACTCTAGAGATATTATGAATCTTTGAAATATGCATGTCATTGTACATATTCCGCTCTCGAGGAGTTCGATGGCCAATATTCAAATTCACAGTCTTCCCGTATCTGACAACTCGGCCTTGTAGCTCTTCAGCATAAACTAGGTTGATTTCTTCTGGTCGAGTCGCTTTAAACACTGATCTTGTGCCAATCCAGTCCAATGCTCATTCTTCTTCTTCAGCCATTTCACTGATAGTTTCACCAATAACTTGGAGGCTGGACATACGCCACTCTTGCCAATTATACATTCTACCAAGTTCTCGGCGGAGAACTTCTTCATGTGATGGCATGTCCGTAAAGTCCTCTCCGTGAGCATCCATATTCTCTATTAACTCCTCATGAGCTAATTGTTGAGCTAATGCGGCATCTACATTGATTTGAAGTGTTACAACATCATTTGAAGTAGATGGTGCCTCGGGTGCCTCTAATGCTTCGGATCCATCTAATGCTTCGGGGGCATGAACTAGAGCTTCCTCGGTAATAGACTCCTGGATTTCCTCTATGCGAAGAGTAGAGGTAGGTTTAATCAACTGGATAGGCTCAAAGTCAAACCTCACAATAGATGAGAGTAATAGTTCTGCTACTAGTGGATGTACTCTCCCACGAATCCTTCTTTGAATGTCTTCAGGTACAACCTAGAATGGTTCACGTCTCCGGCCAGCATCTTGCCTCTCAGAATCATCTTCTATCCAAGTAGAGCTCGAATCTGAATCATCTTGAGTTGGACAAGGTTGAGATCAGATAACAAGGGGTAGAGGACCTTGAGCACTTGAACTAGAGGGCTCGGGTACTAAAGGCTTAACTACCGCTAGCTTGGGTATGAGTGCAGATACCGAAGACTCAGAGCCATTGGCTTAGGCACAAAGGATTCGGGTGATGATGGCTTCGGCTTCATGAACCGTATGAGAGGTAGTTGATCATCCCCATCACTGTCTTCTTGATCAATATTCATAAGGGGAGGAGGTAGAACTCTTAAATCATCATTAACAAGAGCTCGTCCTTGTTCCTCGACTGCTGGTAAGAGAGCAGTTAGTTCATCAGCCGGAGTCTGCTCCGTTTGAGTCTTCTTGGAGTTCTTCTTTGGCCGTTACTGCTTTGCTTTTCTCTTCTTGGATTCCATCTTCTTCGCTTCTGGTCCGTCCTCCTTTTCTGATAATGGCTCGGGTGCTCTGGATGATGATGCACCCTTCGAAACTTTTGCTTTCGAGGACTTCTTCCTCTTCTTCTTCTCAAGACTCTTTGAAGAACCAGAGTCATGAGACTTAGATGCTTCAGCAACATCTTTCTCACTAGAGTCCTTGGTTGATTTGGACTCAGTCTTCGTTCCTCCAACCTTCTGTGTTGCTTCAATCTCTTCAGCCTTCCTTTTGAGATATCTTGGTGGATTAGAGCTTGTGTTCCAAGACGACGCTTTACTCCTTTGTTTTTCAGGATCAAGCTGATGATAAAACCGAATCCTATGACTTTGATGATCCAACCAGAGTCCTTATCAATTCCGGACCTCACATTTTCCCTAAGGAAATCAAAAATAACCCTAGACCAATCAACATGGTAGTTTTCCATTAAAGAGCACAACATCTTCAGCTTCATTTCAGAGATATCGTCGGTGCCAGATTGCTTGCTTTCAACTATTTCGTTCAGAATGTCGATAGTGAACTCATAGTCCATCTTAAGCATCTTTTTCTTAATCGGGAAGGGCACCTTTGAGGGCTGAGAATGACCCTTAATTTCTTTCCACAACTTCTTGCGATTGTATTCCTTCCTTGAGCAGTCCTTGTGGTAGTCATCTTCTCGAATGGGAAAGTTGAAGGCACTCTGGACGTCTTCATGAGTAATAGTCACGTTGGTTCCATGAACCACTGACTGAATTTCATCAATACCATTTGAGGTATGAAGGCTGGCATTAATATAAAACTGGGTAACATCTAAAGGATACCAGGCATTGTGCTTGAAGGTCACAAACTTATATAAGCTGCTATCCTTGAGACATTGTATCACTTTGTCCCCAAATTCTCTATCAACAACCCTAGACAAAAATCCATCAGTGTCAAGTATGGAGCCTGCTTTCACCATATTGTTCTTGAGATCCTGTCCTTCCAGCCGATGGAGGAAGAAGTTGAAAATCTTTTCATCGTTGCAAGGGCGGTCAATCACTCTTGGTGGCACATAGGATGATTTCTTTAGTTTAGGTGTGGGTTTGGCTGTTTGTGGAACACTTGCGATTTCATCAGATGATGAACCAGATTTCTCTTCATTGGTTTCCATGGATGAGTGTAGAGGATGTATTGGGATTTGAAATGAAACTTTGGGAGGAAGAAAAGGGTTTTGGAGTTGGAGGGATGTCTGGTTTGTGAGGGTAAAAAGTGAAAGGTTATGGTATGGGAGAGGTTTATATATGCTTGAGAATCGGGTCCGGTAATGGTTACGGATTCGGTTAGTATTTATATATATAAGACAATCACCTTTAATGCCCCTAATAAGAAGTGCAAATAAGGCAACAATCCGTATTGACTGGCAAAGACACAAAAGGCACTTCTCCCACTTTGTGAAAACTGGCGTTAAATGCAAAGAGAGGGTGTACTCGTTACTCCACATTTTCCATAAATGCATGTCCTTTCAACTCTGACGGTTCGTCAGTTCAAGGTGATAGTGGAGTGCATGCTCTGATCCCTTACACGAATCATAGGATGACACGTGTTCGTACACGACTCCACTTTCACTTGTGATAAACGGTCATCAACCCGTCATTCAACAACTCGATGTGATTCATAGTCTAGTCTTCGGATAAAGATTACCCCGAGTTGATAACCAATTCCTTTTGGAGATGTCTTGAGATTAAGTCTTCGGTCATTAAGAACTCGTCCAAGGCTTTTGTAACTGTTTTGACAAGTAACACCTCCTCTCCCTTCTATCAATCCATAAGTCTTCGTGATAGTTTCAATACTTGATATCGAGAGAGTACTTCATAAGTCCTTGTGAATGTAATGGTTCGTGTTCCATGGCTATCGATCCAAAGCTTTGTCACACTAAAATAGACTTTTTCCTTAGTCTGATTTTAAGGTGTATGAATTTAATGGTTCGGCATATGTCTGGCATATCAAATAAAGATATAGACACATAAAAAGAGCTTTATTTCATTGATTAAATAGACAGAGAACACCGATTACAAGCATAATTCAGAAAGAAAACCCTAGCCCACCCAGGCCAGCTTCCAACTCGAGGAATAAAAATTACTTCCTCGCCTTGCCCTTGCCTTTGGCCTTTGCACGCTTGCTGTTGGCAGTGGAGCACAAGTTTTGGCTATGACTTCTCTCCGGAGTAGGAGGGCTTTGAACGGGTCGAGCAGTAAGGGCTAAGTCTTCATGAAAGCGGTACCACTCCCTTACATCTTGATCATAAGAGGGATGCATTGGGGCATACCCAGGTTGGTTCTCCTCGATGGAAGTATCGCTGGGGGCTTCGTTGTCAAGCATCTCATGAAGATATTGCAGATAATCTTCATCATAGTTTTCTTCACGAGGCTGAACTCGACGAGGAGGATAGTTCCTTGGCGTAAGGTCCTGGTCAGGCCATTGATTAGATAAGGCCCGACCCGGAGCACGAGACTCATCAGTTGGATGTATGAGCCCAGAGGAGTGGAAACCTGGAACTGAGAAGGTGGGTTGCTTTGGAGCATCATCCGAATAAGATAGTTCCACCGGAAGGTCAGAAGTGTCACCTTCAAGGGGTTGGCCCCTCGATGCTCTCAGCTTGTTCAACTTCTCTTCTCCTGCCTTTTTCATAAGGCGGAAGGAGAACATCTTCTTGACAGGTTTGTCCTCCGAGCATGTTTTCTTTCCTTTCCCTTTGTCCATGCCTGCAAAATAGAAAACGACACAAGAAAGAAGGAGTTAGGGATACATCCTTCCTCCTTGGACGCGATCTATTTATAGGGAAGTTTGAGGAGATCTGATTGGTTGATATGAACTTGATAAGACCATTCAATACACAATCCTCCAAAAACGTTTGATCTTATCTCGATGAGAATCCGTGACCTCTGAAATTTATGATCTTATTTATTGCTTTACGCTTGCTTTACGCAATAAATGTGATGAAACGTCTCTTCAGATCATAAGGCCTCGTTCTTTAGCTTAACTCTATCATCGCGAGTTCATGTCGAAGTGTGGAGAATCTTCCCTCGTTGAGTGGTTTCGTAAGAATATCAGCGAGTTGATCATCAGTATTAACATACTCTAGTTTGATATCCTTTTTCTCGACATGATCTCTGATGAAATGATATTTAATATCAATGTGCTTAGTCCTCGAGTGAAGCACTGGATTATGAGTAATTGCAATAGCACTCGTGTTATCACACAAAATGCTAACTTCTCGTGCTGACACTCCATAATCCTTGAGTTGTTGTACCATCCAGAGTATTTGGGCACAACAGCTCCTGGCTGCTATGTACTCGGCCTCAGCAGTACTCGTGGCAATTGAGTTCTGCTTTTTGCTGAACCATGAGACAAGCATTCCCCCTAAGAATTGGCATGTCCCAGATGTACTCTTTCAATCAATTTTGCATCCGGCAAAGTCTGCATCTGAATATCCAACTAGATCGAATGATCCACTCCTCGGGTACCAAAGTCCAACACTTTGCGTCCATTTAAGATATCTTAATATCTTTTTAGCTGCACTTAGATGACTTTCCTTAGGATTGGCTTGAAAGCGAGCACATACTCCCATGGCAAAAGTGTGACACCCCAACCTCACACAGGCCGAGATAGTTAAAAACTTAACACAACAGCTGCCTATCTCAACCAAAACAGAACATAGCGGAAGCGAATTTAAAACCTAAGGGGCGTCATGCCACATCTAGGTAAGATAACACAACCTAGATGCACAGGCTAACTGAAAAGTAAGGATAACTGCATAGATAAAACCTCAACTATATCTCAAAACATCCAACAGCTAACCAAGAGTATACAACATCTCAAAAACGGCACACAGGCCAAAGCATAAGTCTAAAACATAACTACTATCTAAGCCTCCTCATACGGGTACATCTCTATCGCGCTCGCGTAAAGACTTTAAGGCAAACCTGGAAAACACGCAAAGAACCATTAGCAAAAGACTGCTAAGTAACCACCATTCACACCCGCAAGGAAGTATAGATATATATAAGTTGTAAATAGGTTTACACACCCGTATAGAATATAAACACCAACGAATTGTTCAATAGTTCAAACCGATACTCAACAACAATAAGCTGAACGAATCAATAACCAAGACTCAGTCAAACGAAGCCAATATCCAAGATACTAACTGAACAACAATCCAAAAGGAATCAACCAAACTCAACGAGAATAACAAGATATGAACCGAATAACACAAAGGACTCACAACAACTCACCAAGAAAGAACCCCAACTCCAACCTCCCAACCAAAGCCAAACCAACCACCAAACCAAGTCAAACCACATAGTCAGAAGTCAAAAGTCACGAGTCAAACCCGGAAAACCGGTACACAGGGGTGATGAGCCCAATCACAGGGACCGAAGTCCAATCACAGGGACCGTAGTCCAATCACAGGGACCGAAGTCCAATCACAGGGGTAATCAACCCAATCACAGGGACCGAAGTCCAAAGTCAGAAGTCAATAGTCAATAGTAGCACAGTCAATAGTAGCACAATAGCCAAATCCAACCAACAACTACCAACAACATCAACAAAACCACCATCACAACCATCTACTCCAACCTCAACTCAAAACAACCAAGCAAAGTGTTCATCTCAAATATGAACAAAAACCAACTCCCAGATAATAAATCAAAGAATCAATAGATCAAGAATACCAAAAGTGGAAACCAAAGACATGAATCAATACTCCAAGCTATGGTATAAAATACCCAATAAATGACATGAATAAATACTCCAAAGACATGGTAAAATACCCAACAAAACAATCCAACAATAATCAGAAACAAAGGAGAACAACAGACAACAACAACAGAGAAACTGCTCACTGGAAACAATTTCCCAGGAGACATGCGGAACACTCTCACGGACCTCACACTTCCGCCAGTCTCCTCCGCAAGAAGGAGACGGCCTCCCTCGGCGGATCGCCCTCCTCCGCCTAAGCCTACCGTCGCCACCTTGCGGAGTACCTTCCCGGGTTACATTGTGCCGTTCAAGTCTTCCGCAAGGCCAACCCAAAACCCTTCCAGAGACAGTTCATTCCCGATCAACAAAACCAACTTCCAGAATACAAAATCAGGCCAAATACACTCACATTTCATCCAATTTAGAGTCCAAAAATAGGGAAATCCATAACATCATTGATCATACAACACTAGGCAAAAGATCAAGATGAAAACCAACAAAATACATCCAAGAAATAGGCCAAAAAACAAGAAATTTCAGGATTTCCAACACCAAGATCATCATATATAGAATAGGTGAATAAAATAGATTTGATGGACATGGATGGTTACCTCAAGAGCTTTTCCCTACTCCAACAAGCCTTTAGCTAGCTCACAAAGCCCCACCTTCTCCTTGATCATCTTTTTCCCAAAGAACCCCAAAAGAACACTTATAAGATTATGTAAAAAGACTATCTAAAACACAAAATGCAAGATAGATTCTAGGCTAGATGCACTTACCCACTCCTAATCAAGCATAAAAGAGCAATCTTAACTTGGAAACTTGTAGGAGAAATGAAGATCAATTTTAGGGAAATTATGGAGTGAAAATGGTGTGTAGAAATGTTGTAGGAAGAAGAAGGAGTGAAAGTCTTTAGGGTATTTTGATCTTCAAATTATATACCAAGAATACATACAATATTTAGGGTGTAAGACATTTAAATGTGATGTGGGCTTAAGTAATTTATAATATAATGGGTGTTGGGAATAAATATAATCAAGACTAGTAAGTTGGGCTTATAAATTCACCCCTTACAAATTAAATACAAGAATTAGCCCATAAGAATGTCTTAGGAACAATATATATATATATATATATAATGTATGATCAAGAATGTGGGCTTGTAAGAATATTTAATTACAATTATTGTAAGGGTCCAAATTAAATAAAATCCCTTACAAGAATAAATTCAATTAATTGGGCTCTTGATTAGAATAATTAAATTAGGCATCAAATATATATATACAAGTGTATATATATATCAAATTGGAAGAATTAGCCCAATTGGAATTAATTAAATCGCCAAAGAAATTAATTAACGATCGAAAGGCTCGAAATGAATTTACGGGGTGTTACAAAAAGATATATCCGGTCTACTGGTAGTCAAATATAGCAGAGAGCCAATAATTCCTCGATATTTAGTCTGATCAACTTCCTTTCCTTCGTTTTCAATATCCATTCTCAACGAAGTGGTCATAAGAATCTTGATCGAAGACTTCCTATCAACTCCAAATTTCTTGATGAGATCCTTGGTGTATTTGGCCTGATTGATAAATATACCTTCTCGTTCTTACTTAACTTGTAGACCGAGAAAGTAATTAAGTTCTCCCATCATGCTCATCTCAAACATTCCTTGCATGAGTTTAGAGAATTTCTCACATATATCTAGATAAGTACTGCCAAATATAATATCACCCACATATATTTGGACTAGTAGAATATGATCTCCATCCTTGATTCTGAACAATGTCTTATCTACCTGTCCCTTCGTGAAACCACAATTTATGAGAAAACAAGATAAAGTACAATACAAAGCCCTTGGCGTTTGTTTCAATCCATACAAGGCCTTTCTCAGCCTGTAAACTTTATCCGCTCCTATCTCAGAGATAAAACCAGGTGGTTGCTCTACATAGACTTCCTCTTCCAAGAGTCCATTTAAGAATGCACTCTTTATATCCATTTGAAATACCTTGAAGTCTTTATAAGCAGCATAAGCTAGAAAGATTCTGATTACTTCAAGTCTTGCCACTGGTGCGATGGTTTCATCAAAATCAATACCTTCTTCTTGACAATATCCCTTGGCAATGAGTCGTGCCTTGTTCCTAACAATGACTCCTTGTTCATTCATCTTGTTTCTGAAAATCCATTTTGTCCCAATGACATTCTGATGAGTTGGTCGAGGAACTAACTCTCATACATTGTTCCTTTCAAATTAATGTAACTCATCTTGCATGGCAATGACCCAGTCCGAGTCATTTAATGCTTCATCTATCGTCTTGGGTTCGAATAGAGATATGAAACATGTCATCATGCATTCTCGCATAGATGCACGAGTTCTTACTCCATCATGAACATCTCCAATAACTTGATCTTGAGGATGATTCCTCACCCATCTTATGTCTGGTTGAAAAATCGTTGGAGGGGCTCCTTCATCTAGTGTAGGAGTAACTTGAGTGAGTATATCTTGGTGTATCTCGGGTTGATCTTGCTCAATAGGGATATTTTGCAACGCCTCGGGGGTGTATGAAGGATTAGGTAGATAATTCGAGAAGTCGGGAAATTCCTCTTCTTTTAGCGAATCAGACTCCTTGTCTTCGGATGAGTTCTCGTTCTCATTAGTCCTCGTGTTCTCCTGAACACTTAACTGATCCATATTAGCTTTCAACTTATCAACATCATGACTTGATGAAGATTCATCATAAACTACATGAATAGATTCCTCTATGACCATAGTTCGCTTGTTTAAAACTCTGAATGCTTTGCTTACATATGAGTATCCAATGAATAAACCTTCATCAACTCGTTCGTCGAAGGCTTTAAGATGTGTCTTCCCATTGTTGTTAATAAAGCATTTACTTCCGAAGATATGAAAGTATCTCACTGTGACACCCCTACTTTTCACAAGTCGAGATAGCTAAACTTTAATGCAAAAGCTGTCTATCTCAACTATCAAACATACATAGCAGAAGCGATTAAAACCTAAAGGGGTATCATGCCACATCTAGTTAAGAAACGCATGACCTAGATGCACAGGCTAACCAGAAACTGAACCAACTGTATAGATATAATCCTCAAGTAATGTCAAAACATCGAAAGCTAAACAAGAGTACATATAGTCTCATATTGGCACACAGGCCCAAAACATAAGTCTAAAACGACAAAACTATGTCTAAGCTGCCCAAGTAGATAAGCTCTAGCGCGCTCTCGCTTAGACTTATTGCATTCCTGGAAAACATATAAGAAACCATTAGCAAAAGACTGCTAAGCAACCACCACTCACACCCGCAAGGAAATATAGATATATAATAAGTTGTAAATAGGTTTACACACCCATATAGAATATAAACACCAACGAATTGTTCAATACTTAAAATCGGATACTCAACAATAATATGCTGAATAAAGGATAAACCAAGACTTCTCAACAATACAAATACTCAACATAATTGCATAAGGCAACAAGATATCAACAGAATCAAGAATCCAACAGAATACTCATAAGGATGATCAACAAGAATATACCCAGGAATAATCAATAACAACAAGATACGAGGTAACTCAAGAATCAAGTAAAGAGACCAAATAGACCTCAACCTAAGGATAAGACCAACCCTTACCCTCCAACCAACACCAATCCTCATACCAATCACCAAACCCAACTCAATTCACGGAGGTAAGTAATACCCGAATCATAAAGACAAATGGTGCCCAAATACACGAAGGCAAATCATGCCCGAATACATAGAGGCAAATATTCCTCAGCTACTAAAGTGGCAAATAGTGCCGATATGCACAAATGGCAAATAGTGCTCATATACACAAATGGCAAATAATGCCCATATACACAAATGGCAATTAAAGCCTCAAGAATACACAAAGATACTCAAAGATTCATCAACCATATCCAACCTCAACTTCAGCCCAAAAACAACCACTCAGAGTGTTCATCTCAGACATGAACACAAACCAACTCCCAGATAATATAATCAAGGATTCAACAAAGCAATAGATTCAAAAGATGGACCAATAGGTAGGAATAAATACTCCAAATACATGGTAAAATACCTAACAAAATACTCCAACAAGATTCAGAACAAAAGGGGAAACAACCAAACAAACAGATCACAGAATAGCTCACTGGAACCGAACTCCCAGTAGCCCAACGGAACAACCCAGCGGAACCCCTAGCTCCGCCGCACTCCTCCGCAAGAAGGAGGCGGATCACCCTGGCGGAAGACCTCCCTCCGCCATCCTCCACCGTTACACGCTTACGGAAGGCACCAACGGGGCACATTATTCCATTAGAGTCCTCCGTAAGTGTTAACCAACCCTTCCAAGAACAGATCAGACAGAATACGAAATATTCATTTCCAGAATACAAAAATAGGATTATATTGCTCAGATTACAACTCCCAGAAGCCAAATAAACAAGGAATCCATACCAATAAATATCCATAAACATCAATACACAAAGGATCAAGAACACAAGTTCATAAATCCATCAAAACAACTCACAGGCAACAAAGAATAGGCTAAGCAGCAAAGAAATACTCAGGATTCCAACACACCAAATAATATCATAGATTGAGAGTGTAAAAATAGGTTTTAGTGGACATGATGGTTACCTCTTGAAGCACACTCCACCCAAGAACTCTCAAACTTCTTCACAAAGCTTCACCTCCACCTTGATCATCTTTTCCCAAAAGATCCCCAAAAGAACAACATAAGAACTTGTATAAAGATTATGCAAAACTACATGATGCAAGGCATACTCTTAGAGATAGATACTTACCCAAGCCCCAACAATCATAAAAGAGCAATCTTGACTTGAATATTGAAGATGAAATGAAGGCCAAACTTTGAAGGAGAAGAAGATGAAAATGGCGTGAATGAGTAGGGAAGAGAGAGAGTGAAAACCTCTAGAAAATGCTAAGTCTTGAATATATATACCATAATACATATATACCTATATGTATATATTAGGGTGGAAGATTTTAATAAGGAATGGGCTTAGCTCTTTATATATATAACAATGTTATGTACAAGATTAATTTATTGGGCCAAAAGATTCATCTCTTAAATAGATAAATAAATAGAATAAGGAGAAAGCCCATAGTATTAGGAATTAAATGTCTTAGGGACAATATATATATATATATACTAGCATAAGGAATTGGGCCATTATATAAATACTCTTACTTATAAGAATTGTAAGGATCCAAATTAGAATAAATCCCTTACAAGAATTAAATCAAGAATTGAGCTTGTGATTAAAATAATAAATTTCGGGTTCAATAAATATATATATATATATATATACACGAAATTGGAAGGACTAGCCCAATTAAATCAAATAAATCGCCTGGTGGAAATAATTACCGGTCTCAAGGCTTGATCGAATTTACGGGGTGTTACACTCACAACAGGCTTCTTGCATTTCCATAATTCATAGGGTATGATCCCATGAACTTTGTGAATTAGAGATCTATTTTGGGTATAACAAGCTGTGTTGATAGCTTCGGCCCAAAATCTTTTAGGCAAACCTGAGAAAGCAATCACCGATCTTGCTGCCTCTTTAAGTGTTCTATTTCTTGTTTCAGCAACTCCATTTTGCTGAGGAGTCCTCGCTGCCAATAGTTGATGAAGAATGCCATATTGTCGATAGAATTCATGTATCACCTTATTTACGAACTCGGTTCCTTGATCAGATCGAATCTTGATAATATTTAGACTTTTTTTGTCTGAAGTCTTCGTAGTAAATCAGGCAGAATCTTCTCAATTTCATTCTTCTTTCTCAAGAAAGATGTCCAAGTATACCTCGTGTAGTCATCTACTACCACAAGAGTATATTTCCTTCCACTTAAGCTTACTGGATCAACGGATCCAAATAGATCCATATGGAGAAGACTTAGAGGTCTTGAATTGGTATCAATAGATTTTGACTTAAACGAGGACTTAATTTGTTTCCCTTTTTGATAGGCTTCACAAATTTTGTCCTTATCATAAGTCACATTTTGTAGTCCCTCTACCAATTCTTTTCTTGCAAGCTTATTAATGGCCTTAAAGTTGAGATGGTTGAGTTTGTGGTCTCATTCCCAACTTAGGTCATTTTTGCTTTTGGCAACCAAGCAAGTATTCGGCTTCACCGAATCCCATGCAACAACGTACATGTTCTTTCTTTTCTTTGAAATCAGTACAACTTAATGATCTTTTTCTAAGATAACATGGCATAGATCTTTTGAGAATTCCACCTTGTATCCTTTGTCACAAAATTGACTTGTTCTCAAAAGATTGAATCTCAATCCTTCAACAAATGAAACGTCTCGAATAGTTAGTCCATTCTTCGTGACATCTCCAATGCACATGGTTTGCCCGCTAGAATTTCCTCCAAACACAACTTTAGGACCATTCTTCTCTTTGAAATTGCTCAATTCTGACTTGTCTCCTATCATGTGTCTTGAGCATCCACTATCTATGTACTATATGGTCCTGTTGCCCTACAACCAAAGATTAGGTTGTTTTAGGCACCCATACCTTTTTGGTTCCTCGAGGGTTAGTTGTTAGTTTAGGAATCCAAGTGTATCTAGAACTTGTAAGGTTTATCCTTGGTCCACGATACCCATTAAAAACGCGATAATCATATGGAATAGCATAATAGGCTTGAGAAGACTTGGGCGAATAAACCTTTTGAAAAGAAGGTGTCTACTTATTCGTGTTTATCCTAGTATACGAGGTCTGCTTATGTCTATGTGTGAGCAGAAATTTTGCTCTTGTCATAGGCTCATAGTCCATGAACCTGTCCTCGTCACAAGGATAGAGTCTTCCAGCACTGCCCATATGCCTGCTTGAGGGCTTTTTGAAACCCTTGACACTATTCGGGTGAAGACTCGGCCTACCCTGAGGTCTACCTTTGCATTTCCTCTGTGAATAGTGTTGTCTCTTTTTGCTATGGGATTTTCCTTTAGATTTGTTGTTACCTCTTGGTTGACCATTGGTAACATAACCATTACGATTTTGTGCATGAGGTCTATACCGTGTTGTTTGATAACTTCTCGGGTTACCGTATGAGGAACTTCCTCTCATAGGTTCCACAATTCGTGTTTCAGCCGAGTCCTTAGACTGGCTCATTGATTGTGGTTCCTTCCATTTATCAGCATTACTCATTGGCTCAAGGTATTCGGTCTGTCCTTGGACAAAAACAGAATTTAAACCTCCACTAGTTGAAGGATCTGTTGGTCGCGTTAAGAGGACATGTGAAGGAGAGCTAGAGTTGTAACCAAGTCCGGTTCTACTCCCAGACGGTCTTTGATCATCCTCCATTTGATCCATTATTCGGGATGAATTAGTGAATGTCGCAATTACCTCACACAAGTTTTGCTCTCTATTATCTTTTGCTTTACACTCTTCCTTAAGCAGATGAATTTGCTTCTCGAGCTGGCTTATAGATTCAAGAATCTCAGTATTTTTGGACTTTAAGTCCTCGAGATCTTGTCTTTCTGTCAATAGTTGAGCATTCTCTGCCTTAAGTTTAGAATGTGTACGTTTAACATCATCGAATTCCTTCATCATTCTCTCGAATGATTCCCTAGGATCCTCATGATAGCTAGACTCGGAACTACAATTAGAAGAGTAGTTTTGAGAGGTTACCTCATCTTCTTCCGCCATAAGACATAACTCTTCGTCTGATTCCTCTTGGCTAAAGAGACAGAAGACTTCCTTCTCATCTTCTGAGATATCACTCTCTGAGCTAGAGCTCGACGTGCATGGCTCGTCATCCTTCTCTTCTGGCTTTTCATCTACAGCCAGTGCTTTCTTTCGTCTGTCACTCTTCGGGTTGCTACCAGAGTAGTTGATAGGTTGCTCATTTGTATTAGTGGACGTACTCCTCGGGTTGTTATGATTACCCGAACTCTTTCTATAGTTGTCGTATTCCTCTTGATGCTTCTTGACAATTGGATAAGGACATTCAGCTTTGAAATGTCCAGGCTTCCTACAATTGTAGCACAACATCTGTATTTCCTCGGCATCACATATTCTCGATCCACTTGGCTTGTCAGCATGTCTATGCCTCGACGTTCTTTGCTTGCCCGAGTTGTCATGAGGCTGGTTTTTCCTCATGAATCTCTTGAACCTCCTCATAAACAAAGCAAGTTGATCGTCAGTAAATAAATCAATAGGCTTAGAATTTGACCTTATGGTTGATGATGAGGGCTGCTGATTTGCGGTCAAGGCTACATTTCTTGTCTCGGGTTCCTTCTCAATCAGCGCTTCTTTCTCAAACTCATAAGCCTTCAAATCACAAAAGATTTGAGTAGTACTTATTGTCTTGAGATCTCGATGGTCACGCATAGCAATGACTTTCATCTCCCAACTCTTGGGTAGTCCTCAGAGGATCTTTAAGTTGATATCCTTCTATGTGAGCTTTTTGTCATCTAGATCTCCGATGTCAGTTAGTAACTTCATGAAACGTGCTTCCATGTCAGATATGGACTCTTTCGCTCCAAATTTGAAGTCTTCGAATCTTTTCATGCCAATGGTTAATTTGTTTTCCTTCTCCTGTTCACCACCTTCACCAATCTGCATGAGGGTGTCCCAGATTTCCTTTGCGGATTTACACTTTCTTACTCTCGGGAATAGTGACTCGTCTAGAGCCTTGTACAGGATGTCTCGTGCAATGTTGTCGAGATTTGCACGAGTCCTCTCCATAGTTGTTAATGAGGACTTCTCCTTGGGTCTCATTTCAGCTGCCGTTGGACCTTCAGCAGCTCGGTTTGGATTAACCTCCAAAATTTGGATTAGCCCACCAGTTATGACATCCCACATCTCATCGTGGATTGCTGACAGATGAGCCTGCATGCGCACTTTCCAGTCATCAAATTTGTCAAGGTTAAACATGAGAAAATGCCTATGATGTTCCATTTTTGACATGTGTGCAAAGTGTGAAGAATATTTCTCTAGATTTTGAAAAGAGATCACTAGGCAGTATACACAGAGTGTTCATCGTTCAAGGTAACGTGCTCTGATACCACTTGTTGGTCCCAGTTGATATGATGCGAGTCTATAAAGGGGGGGGGGTTGAATAGACTCACAAGGGTCATAATCCTCATATACCAGACACGCCGTCGTCGCCGTACTCTCCACCGCCTCTCGATTTCGAATTTTTTCGATGTTTCACAAAAGTTTTGATTTTTAATTTTGTGAATTTTCTGAATAAATTTTATTTCGCAAAAGTATTGGTTGTTATTTGTGAAGTTTCTGACTCAAGAGTCCTTAATAGATGGATTTTCAATATTTTTTAAAACAATTTATTGGAGGCCTGCGGGCTCGGGCTATGTATCTCCCAACCCGTGGGCTTCGCGGGCCGGCCCGCAAAAGCCCGCTACAGGCCGGGCCTAATGAGGCGGGCCAGCCCGCTTTGACAACCCTACACCTGATGCATGTGCTCACCAACAAACCCCTGGAGGCGGCGCTACGAGGCACAGGGTCGGCCAGCCGACTCGTGTAGTGGTCCATGCGCCTCAGTCAATTCGACATCCACTTCAAGCCAAGGCCGACCATCAAGGGACAAGCGCTCACAGAATTCATAGTTGAGTGCACTGCCCGAGACGCCACGGAGTGGGCGAAAAGCGAAGGAGAAGAGTGGTGGACCTTATCCACCAATGGCTCCTCGAGCAGTAAGGCGTGTGGAGGCGGGGTCGTCCTGGTAACCCTGAAGGGCTTCCGAGCCTATTACACCCTCCGTTTCCATTTCAAGTTGTCCAACAACGAAGCCGAGTACGAGGCGTTGCTATGCGGCCTCCAACTCGCACTAAGCATGAAGGTAGAAAAGTTGAAGATCCGGTGTGACTCCAGGCTGGTGGTCGGCCAGGTCTCCGGGGAATTCGAAGCCAACGAAGAGATATTGATCCGGTACCGTGATGTGGTACTCCGGGTCTTGGAGCGTATTGCCCAGCACGAGATCCTGCAGGTACCAAGGGAGCATAACTCCGAGGCAGATATGCTCTCCAAGCTTAGCCAAGGAGCCCTGGAGTATATCTCCAAAATCACCCGGATAGAGGACCTCCAAAGGTCAAGTTTGGAAGCGTACCCGGTCAAACCCATACAAAGCCGACCTCCGTGGTGGTTGGACCACCTAGTGCAGTACAAGAGGACAGGCGCACTACCCCCTAATGAGGCCGACGCTAAGGCGGCCAAGAGGCGAGCTCCGACATACAAGCTCATTGGAGACGTGTTGTACAAAATATCCTATAAAGGAGCCTTGCTAAGGTGTTTATATCCAGACGAGGCCCGAGCACTCATTGAGGAGATTCATGAAGGTACTGGCGCAGCTCACCAAGGAGCTTACACCATGGCCTAGAGGGCCATACTCCAGGGGTACATTTGGCCCGGGATGCGAAGAAGTGTGCGGACTATACACGGAGTTGTTCAACCTGCAAGCAATTCCAAGTCGGCCTGGGCCTACCCGCCACCAACTACACCCCGATCAGTTCGGTAATCCCCTTCTCGAGGTGGAATATTAACATTGTGGGAGTCTTACCCATGGGCTCGGGAAAAAAGGAAGTATGTCATCGTAGCCGTAGACTACTTCACGAAGTGGGTGGAAGCGGAACCCCTAGCCAGCATCACAAGCACCCGTTGCAAGCAGTTTGTTTACTCAAACATATTATGCCATTTCGGCGTGCCAATGCAGATCATCTCCGACAACGGCCGCTAATTCGAGGGTAGAGAGTTCAAATAGTTTTGTCAGGAATGGCACATTACTCATAGCCAAGTAGCAATGGCCTACCCCCAGGCGAACAGCCAACTAGAGAACGCCAATCGCACGATAGTGGACGGCCTGAAGAAGACCCTCGAGGCTGCAGGGGGAGCGTGGGTCGAAAACCTAGAAGCAATCTTATGGGCGTACCGCACCACACCGCGAAAAGTAACGGGCAAGACTCCATCCGCACTATGCTACGGGTTCGAGGCTTGAGCCCCCACGGAGGTCATCATTTCGACCCGTCGAGGCGAGTAGTACGACCCCAAGCGTCACAAGGAGCACCATCGAGCCGACCTCCACCTGATTGACGAAAAACGAGAAGTCGCCCTGGTCCGCGCCGAGAATTACCAAAGGCAGGCCAAGGCGTATCACGACAGAAGAGCCCGAACCCGTTACTTCCAGGTGGGCGACTACGTGCTAGGACGACGTGAGGCCAGCAAACCTTTGGATGGAGGCAAGCTAGCAAAGAGATGGGAGGGTCCATACATAGTTTCGGTCGTGGTCCACCCCGGCAGCTATAGGTTGAAAACCCCGAAGGGCAAAGACGTAGAGAGAGTTTGAAACCCAGAATACTTGCTTAAGTATTACCAATAAAAACTGTGTTGTAAGGTGGTTCGTCCCCTTAAGTTGCATTCCATAATAAAATAGCAAATTTCCTTACACTCATTTTACTGTGGTTTGCGGGAGGGGGAGGAGGGTCGACCTCTCGAAGAGCCTTTGTGGCCAACCTCTCGAACAAAATCCATAAATGAAGTCGTGGAAGACGAAATTTCAAAAATGCGCAGTCACCGTTCGGCCGACCCCCGCGGTCGCCATACGACCGACCTCCAAGTTGCTTCTTCGGCCGACCCCCGCAGTCACCATTCAACCGACCTCCATGTCGCCTCTCGGCCAGTGTTGCAAAAATCTCGCCTAGGCGCCGATTAATCCCCACCTAGGCGCTAGGCGCTGGTCGACCGCCTAGCGTATCACATTAAATGGTGGTCTAGGCGGCTGGCCGGCTAGGCGACCGCTTAGGCCGCCAAACCACTGACTAGGCCGCTTAGGCGCTGACCGCCTAGGCGTCGACTAGACCGACTAGGCCTTCTAGTCGGTCGATTAACTATTGTTCTTTTTTTTAATGGGTTATTTCACTCAAAACAACATCGTTTTGAGCGAAATAATTTTAAATTGTACAAACTTTAGATATTTTTTAGGTTAATATTTAATATTTTAGTACTAACTATTAGAGTATTATATAATTTATAATTATTAGTCTTTAAAAAATAAAAAATACTTAAACAAATTTTTTTTCAAAATAATAAAATAAAAAATACAAGTCCCCGGCTAGGCGTCCTAGGTGCTAGGCGCTCCCCAAGCGCCTAGCGATTTTTTCAACCATGCTCTCGGCTGACCCTCGGGTCACTCTTAGGTCGACCTCATAACCTTAGCTCGTCTCATTTATATGGCTAAACTCCTGGGGGCGATACGAGGTCCGACCTCGCCTATCGCCGAACGGACAAGTCTTTATGTCCAATAGCCTAAAGGCTTTAACTTAAAAGGCCAAACACCCTAGGGGCAATACAAGGTCCGACCTTGCCTACTGCCGAACGGAAGAGTCCCTAGGCACAAGGCCGAATGGCCTCGACTTAGGACGACTAAACACCCTAGGGGCGGTACGGGGCCCGACCTCGCCTACCGCCGAACAGAAGAGTCTCTAGGCGTAAGACCAAACGATCTCGACTTAGAACGACTACACCCTAGTGAGGGTTCGGGATTTAACCTCCGAGGATTAATCTCGCCTACCATCGAACGGGTGTGCTAAGAGTCAAGGGTTGAGGCACCCGGGCCTGACGCCAACTTGGAAACGCAAACAACAACAAAAGCATGAACTGAAAAATACAAAATCTCGTAAGAGTAAAGCACCATAACAAATGCAAGTACATTATGGGTGTGCCGCGCCCAGCCGACCACAAGGTCGAGGACGACCTCGAGGACCTTGAGGCTTTGAGTGACCTCGAGGACCCCGAGGCGGTGGCCGACCCCTTGAGGTCGTCCGCCCGTGGCCTCGGCCTAGTGCATGAGGTCGCAACTTTCACCCTAGGGAGGGTATGAGATGTAACCTCCGAGGCTTAATCTCGCCTACCATCGGACGAGTGGGCTACGAGTCAAGGGCTGAGGCACCCGGGCCTGACGCCAACTTGAAAAGGCAAACAGCAACAACAACAACAAAAGCGTGAAGGCAAAGTCACGGCCGACCTCGGGGCCTTGGGCGACCTCGAAGGCGCGGCCGACCCCTTGAATTACATGAACTACAAAATCGACCTTTCGTTACAAGGTCTCGCGCCTTGACAACACTAAGGCGTAGGGTCCGAGATTACGCAGGCAAGGAAGGACCTCACGAAGAATAGCACACAAAGCATGGACGAAAATAACAAAATATCATAGATAAGAGAGAGATGTTCTTCATACATCAGCAAAATAATAATAGAAAGGGCTAACATGCAAAAGGTCCCTCATACATCAACAAAAACAAAATAAAGAGCAAAATCGACTAGTCGCGAGGCGGGTCAGTAGTCGTCCCTACCTCAGTAGCTAGCTAGCGCAAGGTCATCCATACCCTCTGGGATTTGAATCTGATCTAGGGGTTGGGTGGCAGTGATAGTCCCAAGCCCAAGGAAAATGCCTGGGAGATCATCATCAAACTGCGTGGGTGAAATAGTGGTCGAATGAGGAGCAGAAGACGACCAGAGCTCGGCGACAGCCTCCGCCGGCTGGGCAGACTCGACCGTGGCCGCAGGGTCGGGGTTGTCAAGTGGTGGCGGTAAACCCCAAGCCACAGGATCAAAAGTCTCATCTCGGCGACGAAGGGAGGCATACAAGTCTCGCTGCATAGCGTACTGGCCCACATCGAACATCAACACCCCCTCAGAAGCTATGCGCTCACTCCCAGCCTCGGTGGTGAGCCATCTAGCAACTCCCACCCTCTCCATATGCAGAGTGATGTGACTCTCAGCATCCCTCTGGTAGGCCTTGGGCTCCCTATAGCACGGGATCTCTAAGAGGAGGGCCTCCTGGCACGACTTGAGCTCGTTGGCATACTTCTTCACTTCAGCAACATACTTCTTGATCTCGGCAGCGTGAGCTTTCTCCCACACCTGGTAATCCCGATCCCGCAGCGCAAGCACCCCGCTCAGGCTAGCAGTCCTTTTCCGCTCATCCTCCAAGAAGATCTGGGTAGCCCTCATGTTACTCTCTAAGAGAGTCTGGCGAAAGAGTAACTACAAAGAAAGAGGGAGTGAGCGCGAGAATAGTTAACAAAATATAATCACAAGAAGAAAAAGTGTCATCTTTCTTACCTCAAAAGCAGGACGGAGACCGGAACCCTCCTCGAGCATCCTGGAATCACGCGGAGAAATAAGCCGGCGGGCAACAGTATCCAAGGAAATGTCACCCTGGAGAAGCGACATTGCGACACTGATGGAGGAATCTCAGCGGGCCATCAAGCCCTCACACCCGACGTGGAAGAGGAGGGTGCGCGTGTCAGAGAGTCGACCGCTAACGCTCGGGGTCAGTGGACGTCGAGGCCGAGCTGGGCCTAGTGGACTCTAAGCTTCGCGACTGGTGCGTCTGTGGGCCTAGTGGTGCTGGTGAGGGTATGCGACTACTCTCACCCGTCTTTTGCCCCTTGTGAGTCGGTCGCGATTTCACGCGGCTCACAAGCTCCTCACAAGACAAGGGACGACCAGCATATCTATAAACCAATCACAACAATGAGAATAAGTATCTCAAAATCATAAACCACGAAAACCGCAACAGCAAGAAGAAACGAAACCGGATGGCTCCAAATCAGAGGAGTCAAGGTCGACCGCCTCGGGGTCGGCCGTGTCGAGGTCGGCCAAGGCGGGGTCGGGGTCGACCATGTCGAGGTTGGCCGAGCTAGGGTTGTCGTCAGAACTCTCAAAGACGGCGTCATCATCTTTAGGCTCACTCTCGGAACCGGACAAGATCTCAGTTACTACGACTCTAGATGGAAGAGGAGGGTAGCGCTCGAAGCCGAGTGTGGTCAAAGCCGCCTCCGTAACCAACACGACAGCATCAATATGATTACCATCGAGGACCGCTATCGAGATAGCTTGAGCTCCGAGCCAGGCCGAGCCCGTCGGGGCTTTATACTTGCAGAAGTAGCATGTCCAAGAAACACTAAATGGGAGGGAAGGACCGGTAGAAACAAATACGAATTGAGGTTTCCAACTTTTGTTTGATGTCTTGGGCTCGTGAAAGATTTTTCTGTTGGGACGGGCCGAGAAACCCGCAAACCCCTTGCCAAAGGTGGCCGAGGAGCACCCAATGTTGAAATAAAAATTGAAGATCTCTAAGGATCGGGTCGCACCGATTTGGGCACACCTAAGCAAGAAAGAAACTAGAAGGCGATGGGAATTCGGCACCAACTGACCCAGAGCAATGCCATAGAAATCAAGGACACTAACTACAAATGGATGAAGGAGGAAACGTAGGCCCATCTTGAGGGACCTAAGGTGGACACCCAAAAACTAAGGAGAAGGAGGATCTAGAATAGTGCTCCCATGGGCAGGTACTACCATCTCTACGGTGGGCCCTAATAACGAGCGAGCGCACGCAACATCATAATCATCCATAGAGACGGTGACCCCGCTAGGAATGGTGGGGTCGAGTTCGATCTATTTATTCCAGTGGAAAAGCTCCGGGAGACTAGTAGGCATGATGGCTAGGATAGGCCAAGCCGCTATAGGAGGAAGAGGAGGTGGCATAATGACCTCAACGGGTGGAGGGAGGAATAATTCAAAATGAATAGGATCATCATTATCCATTGGAAAGTTTAAGAAGCGAATAGAGTCCAATAAACTTACGTAAGGTTCGGGGGAAAACAATGGCATGCAACGAAGGAAATACGAGGAACTCTAAAAGGGAGGGAGTTACTAACCCGACTTTAAGAAGGAACAAAGGGGAAACTTGAGGAGAGACACAGCCTTAGAGGGGCGGACTCGGACTCGGCGGTGACAAACTCGGGCTCGGCGGCGCTGCAGAGGTCAGCGACGGCAAAGTGACCAGAAATTTGTGAGGAGTTTTTTTCGGCTCTCTCGTGTGAGGGTGGTGTTAGGAAAAATGAAGGGGAAAGGGGATTATATAAGGAGAGAAAAATAAAAGGGGGGAAAGTGAAATGGGAGTTTGAATTTTGAAAAGGGGGTTGGGAAGAGTGAAGTTTAAGAAGAACTGATGGTGATGTGATGGTTGAGTGTGGGGATGTATTGGTAGTTACAAGGGTATTTTTAGGGTGTAGGGGTGGAAAAAGTGTGATGGGATTAGACTAGTAGAGGATAAGGATGACTTGGAGTTTGAAATTCATCTACTTGTAGACTCCTACTGCGAAAATCATCTGCTTGTAGACTCCTACTGCGATAAAAATTCCGGACGACCAAGGAGTGATACGAGATAATATTTAAAGGCGATTTTTTGGGGCGCGTATAATGAGTGAGGCGTGACTTGGGGCGCGGCTACATGATCCGAGGTGCGATTTGTCGCGGAACTACTCTCTTTCGCTGACGACTTCTCGCAGCTTAGAGAGTAGGGGACTGATGATGGATAAATACTACCTGGGCTTACCACGGGTCAACCCAGAGTAGGAGTACGGGGCCGACTTGGGCCCGGCCAAAGCATGGCCCACCTAGCTGGGTCGTCGCGGGCCCAAGCCGACCCCATGAGGTCGTCTGGCCGACCGCGGAAGTCGTCACTCATCCTTGGCGTAAGGCATAAATTATTTACTTTTGGAACTGAAAGTTTTACTGAAATGGATGCAATTCCTATATGGGAGATTGGGAGAGGGCTCTATACGAGACATGTGTATGCCACTCTGTACGGAATCATATCTAGCTGGTTTTCAGGCTTGTTTGTGAGAAGCACCAGAACTAAAAAAGGGGTTCCATAGAGGAGGAATTCACTGGCATGAAAGGCTTTCCTGCTGCCTTAGTGGAGAAGCGGTGATAGTGATAGTTGTTAAGGGCATCTTACGAGTGCCTTTCTTGGCCGAGCTCCGTGCTCGGCCAAGGCCTTGGGTCCTGGCTTGACGCGGTCTCCCCGGCGTGGGATGCGATCCAAGGCTGTTAGAGGGCTTCTCTCCGAGTGGTAGGGCCTACAATTAGTATAGAAACATGTAACTTTGTCTCCTTAAGACATCTAACTTGTCCTAAACATTCTTGTCTCGTTATTACACAACCCTTGTCCTGTAATAGCATTATTCGTTATTCAATACATAATTACCTTTGAGGTATACTTTGATCCAATACTTGTAATACCCCCCCATAAATTCTATCGAGTTTATTGATTCGGGCTACCCGGGTTAATCAAATCCATCATTCAGATTTTATTTTTTTTCTCATCGCCTTTCCTGCTAAACCGTCATGAGGCGCCACTTTTCATTTGGGTCAAAGGGGAGCACCAGAACCTTGTTTGAGAGTAGATATTTTCTGGGCAAAATCTAGCGGGGAATAAGCTTCTTCCTGAAAATAATAGGTAAGCAGCATGACCCTATTTTTGGTTATATTTACATACTTTTTATTACATTACCCTCATGTCCATTGTAGATCCATTACTTCTAAGGTGTTCAACGTGTAATAACATATTTTTCGAAAGTCTGCAATATCATGGATGACCACCTTCCTCTTCTAGCTTGCTTGATCTTTAGAGCACATAGTCGATGCATCTCGTCTTATGGGTTCCTTGCCAAGGAACACGGTGTTCTACTGGTAGATTTAGGTTAGCTTTCGAAGATACAGTATAAAGAAGGGGAAACAATGCAAATAGAAAAAAACAATTAAATATTAGCTTTACAAAAGGGAATTGAGAGTTGTTACGGAGTATTTATCTGTGTACATTCACATTGGATTGTTTTGCACTTTCATTTCAAGCGCTTACAAATATTCTCAGGATTCTTTGTACTTGTGCTCTTATTTTACTTAGCTCTCTAATTGTGGAAGGCAGATTTCTTTGTTCTGTATTGACACTAGTGGAAATTGCAAATATTTGACCCAAGGTTCTGTTGGTATTTAGCTAATATAGCTATTTTTTTCTAAATATCTCTAATTTTTTTTAAATGACCTACATCGTCGGTTGACATTGTATGTCTTTTTTTTTTTTAAATAACAAGCTATATTAATTTTAAAATTAAAAAAAAATATACGACGTCGGTTTTTTTAACTGACGTAGTAAAGATGTCGTATTGTTTATTTACTACGTCTATAATAACAATGTCGACAGAAAATCGACGTTTAAAGTGTTATTTCTAGTAGTGTGTAGTAACTGATACCTCCATCATTCTCATCCATTTCTTCAAGATGAACATGGGGAGGAGTAACATATACTTCATCTTTTTGTTGCAAATGCCTCTGTGTGGGAGTTATACTTCAGTGGTCCTTGGGCACAAAAACCAAAAATCTTATCCATCTTACATTCTAGTTCAATATCAAACCTTTCTTTTCAAAATTTCTCAAATTTTGAATTTTCCTATAAAACAACAAACTTAAACTTAGAAAGTATATATCTAACTATTTAAAAATAAAGCAAGTAAGATAATGAAAGTGATACCTAAACTTAACTTTTAAAGCCCATCACTCTTTTCTTCTTAGTTGTTTCCATAACCCCCACCTAGATCTCATCCAATTCACCTTGTGTTTTAGTTTTGATTTATCCAATTGAAGGTTGGTCTGTTGTTGAAATTTTAATTCAATCTTCTTTCATACTAATCTTTGAGAGGCTACTCCACCATTATTTCCCTTACTCTTTTCAACATGTTGGATACAAAGATCACAAAGCAAATGAAGCAATTATTTTGACCAACTAACCCTTCATTTATCCGCAGGTTGGCTTACAATTTTTTTTTAATTAGGTGCCATCTAAATAATAACACATTGTAACATAAGCAAAAGAGAAGCACAATACCAACACTACCACTTCAAATTAGAGTTTATAACAATGCAATTTATAATAATGCAGTACAAACACATAATTGAAGTTTATAACAATACAATTTATAATAATGCAGTACAAACACATAATAGAACATGGCTTAATAGAACACAACAAATAACATTAAACTAAAACTAGATGTCTAGAAGGATCATATGAATTAACTTGAGAGTTAGCAAAATGTCATTTCCTACATCCAAATACTTCACAAGGGATAGAACCACAATTGTCTAGTTCTAGTACTCTAGAGTTAAATTATTAATATGATCTTACTAACAAAAGGGAAAATTTATTACAAAAAATCAATGAATGAATATTCTCAAAAAAAAAATCAATGAATGAAGATTTGTCTCGTTAATTTTTACGGAGAAAAATTATACATTTAGACTGTGTTTGGAAACTCGAAAAATGATTTCTGAAAATTATTTTATGAATTTTTTATGTTTGGTAGAAGATGGAAAATCATAGTCAAAGGAAAATAATCCTTGGTAAAAGAAAAATACACTCTTTGAAAATGGCTTTCCCTTCTTTTTGGGAAAGTCATTTTCCGGACTCTACCCTCGCCAGCTGGAGAAGAGTAGTTGGGGAAAGAATGAGAGTTTCCTGCCTCGGTCACCGCTTGTCATTTTCTGGCCACCGCCTACTGCCTCGTAGTGATGGGCTGCCTCGTAGTAATGGGCAAACACCATGTCCATTATTTGCGGAGGAGGAAAGAAGTGAGAAGGGAGGCGTTGCTCATGAACTGCCTAAGATCCGCCATTCCATAGTGATCCACCATTATTTCACCAACTTTCAATTCGTTATATGGCAAATATGTTAGAATAAAATATACAATCATAATAATACTGTAATGATTTAACCTGATAGCGGAAGCCATCGAGTCGAGCATCTCCAGCCATAGTTGTTCCATTGCTTGAAACTTAGGTTCAGATGTTTTGTCTACCACTTATCTCCTATGGAACTAGATGGTGTAGTTGTATGACCTGAACCAGGAGCAGTGGGAGGACCATGCATATATAGCCTACATGCCATCATTATAGGCTAAGTAACGGTTTCCGTTACTTCTGTTTCAAACCACATCATAATGGCCATAAATGGCCTATTACTTGCACCACTTAATAAGCTTAGCTTTTAACTCATGGAAAATGTTACATTCTCCCACTTGGTGCAAGTATTAACTCAAAGAAGCAAAAAGAAACATGAACCATAGAGATAGTTCCTCGTAAGGTGAGTAGTATCCACTTATGATTGCAATGTAACTTATTCTCTAAGTACCTTATGTGGTATAAAACTTTAATGAATAAACCTTATGTTCATTCTTGATTGTAATTAGTTTATCAAAAACTGATTACTGCCACAATGGCTAAATTTGGCCTAATAAACTCACACCGCCTAATTTGTACAATATTAATGGAAATAATTTTCCATTTGGTGCAAGCATTGGCACAACCTTCATTTAAAAATCAAAAACATGAATCATAGTGGTATGTCCTCTAAATTAAAGTGTGAGTAATACCAACGATGCATCACATGCATTTGATTTCAAACTCAGATTCTTTATGAATAAAACCTACGTTTATTCTTGGTCCAATCTAGAGGATGTTTCTTAAATAAATATGCGCATAACCATATGAGAAACCATCCATATTACATAGAAGTGACAAAATGTATGTACGTACAATATAGTCACATAGTTAGTTCCATGTATCCTGTATGATCCTTAAAATTTTTATAAGCATGCCTTATGTAAGGATTCGAAACTATTAGCAAAATGCTAATATTTTATCTGACCAACTCCTTATCTTTAATACTATCTACGATGACTAAGTTTTCGGAGTTGACACGTCTGCCACTCCATTTTCATTAACCTTAGCCAAAGACAGTAATTAAGTAGTCCATATTCCAATGGCTTTAAATGACAACACAATAAGTCTAAGCCTACAATGGAACTTTAAACATACACCTTTTAAATAATCTCCAAAATAAAAAGGAAAACCCAACTTTTATGCCATAGAGCAATAACGATGATTTATTTTTGTAACTTTATGAAACAACACAAATGTTGTATCAATATAAAAATCCTCAATATGAATCAATCTCATGAGCCTTTGCTTGCTTTATGCCTCTCAACATTGAATTTATGAGCCTTTTCAAATCTTAATGACCCAAGATCAATTTGATAAGACGAAAAACTCCAATAAATGCTAAAGAATCCAACTCATGATAGTTTACCATAAACTTCATGTCGTTGTTAAAATAAAAACTATTAATGTTGTTACAACATTTTCATAAATATGTTACACAACTTGTAGTTCAAACAATTTGAACTTATTTATAATTAACAAGGCAAGGTGTCTTATCCTTGAAGTGGAACAGTCTTGAAATGGATATCTTAATGATCAAATGACAACTCCCACTAGTCAAACCATTACTCCCACTGATCAAGTCATTCTTAAGCATTATATAAATGATATACATACATACTAACGATCCTCATGTCCAACTAATTTTAACAAAGAATAAAATTCCCCACCATAGTTGGACATACCAAATATGTACATGTAACAGACACAATTTTCAACCATTTGAACAAATTAAATTGCTCTAGTTGAAATTTGGCTAGATATGTACACTTCCAATATAAGGATCCAAAAGTATATCATATATTAAATTCATACAGAAAAGATCTATTGTGGTTGGGCTGAAAAACCAAGTAAGCCACATACAGTAACAATTTCAAGTTACTAAGTTTTGGAGATTAACAAAATACATGTGTTGCCAATGCAACCCATGCCTCATAGAATTATAACCGACCTTAAGTTATAAATTCTAAAAAGAATGGTATGATAAAATTTTATCTTGATCATCAATTTAACCAAAAGAATCTAGTGACATAAAACTTGCCTGTAGTAAAGGAAAGAAAGAAGAAGAAAAAAAAAAAGGGAGGGGGCTGGGAGAGGTGGGCTGGGCGAGGAGATAGAGATAAGGATTCTTTAAAAAAAAAAAAAATTGTATTTGTTTCTACTAGTTGCAATTTAAAATATTTAATTATTAATTTTACTCATTTGAACTAAACACACTAAAACATTTTTGTGAAATACAACGAAATATTGCAAAAGAAAATATTAACCAAATATTGCAAAAGAAAATATTTTCTGAAAAATGACGAAAATGTTATGAATATCTCTAAAAACATAATAAGTATCAATTCAGGTTATACCCCTGGTTTATGTCCGTTTTTTCCGTTAAGTTTTGTTGTACCTTATGCTATAAAAGTTGTACTACATAATCTTTTGGACAAAAATGTCCCTACCGTTATAACTTCTGTTATCTTTTCACATTATAGTTATCATGCACATGCACACACGATATTTTTTCTTACATTTTTCAATGGTAAGTTTGAATTCATTTTAGATTTTAATTAAATATTACCATAGTTATATTTAGAAATTTATCATTTCTATAATTCTTACTTCAATAATATTAATATGAATTCTACAATTATAAATAAATAAATATATATATATATATATATATATATATATATATATATAGAGAGAGAGAGAGAGAGAGAGGGGGTACACACTATTATTTTAAAAAAATATTAATATTATAAATGTTCAATAGCATAATGTATTTGCAGTTGAATTGAGACAGGATTTTTAAATATCAATTCGTGAAAGTTGTTGAATTGAGATATTTGAAATCAAGTATTATATATATCCATATATGAATATGAATTTATAAGGGATATATCTCTAATTAGAAGAAGACTACATTTAAACAAATTTTATTCATTTTCAATGAAAAAAAAAAGTTGTAATACAACGTTGAGTACCCTTAAAATTACAGTGAAATATATTCATCACAATAAATTTGAATTTCTTGTGTTAATTTTAAATACATACACAAAAAAAATTTTACTCAAATATCTATGAAACTTCGACAACTAAAAAAACGCATTATATTTATTTCAAAACGATTTACTAATTGAATTTAAATATTGGGCACAAGTCTTCGCGCAAAGCGCGTAGAAAAAACTAGTATTATTTATATGTGGCCATTATCTCAAATATTGTATTTCTGGATCCATGAAAGGTCAAGTGTCCTTTGGAGTATCGAAGAGTCAAGTTTATTTCCTATATATAGGCTCATATATTTCATATGAGGATGTACCTCTGAATGATATCAATAAGAATTCTTCCCTTCTTTCCATTACTCTATTTGCAATTATCTTTGCATTTCTATTTTTTATTTACAATACGTTATCAGCACGACTGCTCTAAATCAAATGCACAAAAATCTCACTCCACCAATTTTTCAGGCGAACATCAATATTCCGGCCAGCAAAGAAAAGGAAAAGGAAAACACCACCGCAACGCCAAATCGCAAACCTCCGTAGCCACAACTAACAACCACCATTCGCAACCGCACCGTAACCCCGCCTCCTGATTATGATAGATCGGAGAACGACGGTGACGAGCTTTGCATGAAGATGTCGGCGATGATGATGAACACCAGTTGAGCATGGAGAACAATGGGTTGGCGTGACCATACTGGCGAGCTGGTCTCCTCATCTTCGGTAAGATTCCATGGTTGGCGACGGCGTGCAGCGACGACCTCCGGCAACCTGGTGTGAGCGGACGGAGATCAAAAGCCCAACCTCCACCGGTCCTCACCTCATCCTCTCTTTCTCTCGTTGACGGAAAAGAAGAGGATGATATCGATGGTGATGAGCGGCGTCTCTCTCTCTCCCTCACAGACGAAACAGTAGAGAAGATGATGAGGTGAATTGGTTAGTTGTCTTGCTCCTACTATAATTATTATTATTATTATTATTATTATTATTATATTAAATGGAGGATTAGAGATGATGGTGAATGATGATGCTGATTGAAATAATTGGCGTAAATGATGGATGAATAATTAAGAAAACAAAAGAAGACAAATATATATATAGCTTTTTAGACTTTAAGCTATTGCTAAAAATTGTCCCTTAATGAGTCCAAAATGAATTTCTTTGTTTAACTTCTAAAGAAGATGACAAGTATTAGGGGTAAGGCTGCTATCCATATATCATAAACATATACAGAGTATATATGTATTGCGATATTATAATGGAGATTTAGAGTATTCCTGGAAGATTGATTTGCACATATTCAAGATTTGCAATGGGTCAAATACATCAATTATGGAGCACGACTTTAATTGATTATGAGAAATTATCGGAGATTTGACTATACTCCGATGAGGTTAGTCCCTTCATATTTTAATATGATCAAATATTATTCCATGTCATATATATTCATATGATTGTTGTTATATGCAAATATTTATTATGCGAAGTAGTCATATATTTGGCATGATCATATTTTCTAAAACTATCATTATGGCATGATTTAGACAAGAATATGGTACATATATTTATGATGATTAAATTCTAAGAGCATAATTGAATATTGTCACAAGCCTTTTAAACCATCATTTCATATATAGTGAGTTGTATATATGAATATTATGTGACAATTATTTTTATGTCTCAATTTGTTCATTTATGATTTATAGCTATGTGAATCATCATGAAAGAAAATTTGACATAATAAATATTTGATATTTTGTATGCATGCTATTTACAAATATAATGAGGATATTGTGTGAGAGTCATCATGTTCATGTGATGCATGACATAATTAATTTTGAAGGCTATAAGTAGGGGTGTAAACGAGCCGAGCCGAGCTCGAGCATAGGGTGGCTCGAGCTCGAGCTCGTTAAGGAAGGCTCGGCTCGAGTTCGAGCTCGAGCTCGCCAATTTTCGAGCTGCTCGAGTTCGGCTCGAACTCGATCTTGAGTTCTAGTTTGAGCTTGAATTCGAGCTCGAGATTAGGGTTGAACTCGAGTTCAAATTCGATTTTGAGCTCAAATTTAACATGTTTGATTTTAAATTCATGTTTCAATTAAAAATAAACTATAATTTTATATGTATATTATATATATATATATATATATATATATATATATATATGGCTCGCGAGCGGCTCGACGAGCCACGAGCCTAAGACATTAGAGCTCGAGTTCGGCTCGATTATTAAACGAGCCGCTCGAGCTCGACTCGAGCTCGAATTTGACCGAGCCCGAGCCGAGCTTTGACCGAGTGGCTCGCAAGCAGCCCGCGAACCGCTCGGCTCATTTACATATAATGGTCTTATTGTACTCCAGTAGTAGTACATGACAAAATTATGCTAAGTGTTTTTGAAGGAGTATTATTCTCCGAGTTCTAAATCTTCACACTTGGCAATACGTTTGGACATTGGGATATTTTCAAATAAGGTCTGGAAGACCTCGAACAGGGAATGACCTTCGGGTGACTAATGACATGGTTAATGAATGAAGTCTGCAACTTCTATCTTTAGCATTATGCTATATGCTTGAAAGTTAGAAGTGAATCACATCATGATGGTTTGCTTGAAGCAAACAAGTTATGAATAATCTCACCATCCATGAATTTATTTTGCATTTATCCTCCATATGATTATATGAATAGCATCATAATTCATATAATGTGAATGCATTGCATTACCAAGTAAATGATTTAGCCATATGATATTAATATATGCTATATGTTTGCATATTTTTTGTGCAATTCTTTTAAAATTTTAAAAGACCCACATTGTTTTCGCATGAGCAATTGGGTCGCTTTGGGCAAACATAATGAGTCAGATATTTTTGGAGATATTAAAAGATATCAAACTTGATTGAATCAAGATCTGACTCAATGCATATCAAGTTTAAACCCCCATATACCTAGTACGTACGTGATAAACATTTCCCAAATCTGCGTTTATATTCTTAGTATGCAGCCTATTTTACTATATCACCACCATAGCGTATCTCTAAGGGCTATTGAATGAAACTAAGTATATATATATGACGATCATAGAACTCCGTCTGATTGTCTAAATACCTAGAGCCTATTATAAGGGATCAATAGATACGCTAATTGCATACTTAATGAAGATCGGTTCTCGGCATTAGAGGGAGATAAGGCCCACATTTGATGAAATGCCGAGAAGTTTCATGAAATGGAAAAATCTTCATTAGTTAAATTCACGTACTAGTTAGACTGAACCCGAAGTTCAGAAGGAAATATATTTGCAACATTAGCAAATAATCTGCCGAATATATATTGATCATGCTGATCAGAAAAGAGTGACTAGGTCCCATATATAATCCCCAATTTGGACCGAATATCTCTACCGATACTCCTTGACGCCAGAAGTGTTGGAGATCTATCGGTTTATGAGATAAGAAATACAATACTAGATCTAGTCAAGAATTACGTCTTGAAGACGTTCGTCCAGATGACGAAAACCCTAGTAAGGTGCACCAAACAAACAAAAAAAATACTAGGGATGTGGAACGCCAGATCCTAATATCTTTGGGAAATGTCAGTGATCTGGTTAATTTAGAAATTGTCATGAATGTGGGAGAAAATTATAATAGTTGTCGACAACACACGCTTATATAATTGCTCATTTAAATAAACTGGATCCAGGTGAGGTGCCAGATGCATCCTCATTAGTTAATATTTAAAGGAACAATTAAGGCATAACTCAACTCGCTAAATACATTCTCTTTATAACACACACCATAAGGAGTTGCCCTACTCAGGCTGAGAAGATTACTTAGTAGGTGAGCAATCCTGACGAGGAATTGCCCTACTTTGTAAAAATATATAATGGGTGAGCAATCCTGACAAGGAATTGCCCCATGAAAATTACATAAAAGGTGAGCACCCTGAATATGTGTGTTTGCACGAAAGAGAAATGAGAATGATGAGGTGGTATAATATAAAGCGAGTTTTGTAGCTTATGGGTTCACGCAGAGACCCTTGATTGATTTTAATCTCCCACGAAGGATGACATTAAGTTCCGCTACATTACATCAATTGGCAGAATAATAAAGTTAGATATGCATCTGATATATATCATGACGGCATAATTATGGGTCATTAGACTAAGTAATTTTCTTCCTGAAGAAGAAATTGAATATATTATGTGATTCGCGAATGGAGTTATTACCCTCATTATTTAGAAGGGATAATATGTACCATAAGTGTTCTTTAAAGGGTTGATAATGCGCGTAGAATTGCTACATTATTTGATAATGTTAGCTCATGCCTAAAGACGAAGTTTTGAAACGAAAGACTAGGGAAACCCCAAGTATTATCTCGACCTGAAGATCGAGCTTCTTCTTAAAGAAGTTTTATACACCAGTTAGCCTACTTGAAAAATGCCTTGAATATTTTATATGAATAAGTATCATTTAACGGTTATATCTCTTGAAGTAGATAAGGAACCGTTTAGACTCATGATACTTATCACACTAACGGTTGTATCTCTTGAAGTAGATAAAAAACCGTTTAAGCTCAAAGAGTATAATAAGGATATCGTGGAACCAAAATTCCATTAATTCATTATCGTTGGAGCACCATATATGGACCAGAAGTTCCATAATCGCATCAGGCCTGATATTTTATATGCGATGAAATTTCTAACAACATTTAGTGCTCCTCCTATAATGAAATATTGGAATGGTGTTTAACATATCCTCCAATATCTTTGAGTTATAAAAGATTTTGGCATTTACGTGAGAAAACCAATGTATGGTTTTAATGGGTTAATTGGGTACGGGCTATTATTATTTGATCCCAGCGATGCCAAGTCCCCAAAACTGGTTATACTAGATTTTATCCCATTGTCTTGTAAGGAGACAATGAAGATAGTGTTGCATCACTAATAAATGGGGATATTATGAAAAATTTTACTGGGCGTTATGATGTCAGTATTATACCCACGTGAGCTCTAGAAGAGTCATGGGATTATTCACCCCATTGATAGTTTGACATATTTGTTCACAAAATTCCTTTCTATATTTTAGAGATATATTTCATATAAGGGATTTAAAGAATGCTATCTTCAGGGGGAGTATCATTTACTTGAATCATGAATATTAAGCCCTGAAGTTTATATTGGGGTTATGGTTGCACTCTTTTTCCTTAGCTAAGTTTTTCCCACTGGGTTTTCTTAGCGTAAGGTTTTTAATGAGGCAACCGGTGCAACACATAATTTAACATATATCATGTACTCTTTTCCTCATTAGGTTTTTCCCATTGGGTTTTTCTAATGAGGTTTTTAACGAGGCATAAGTATGGTATTGTAATGTCAAAAGGGGAACATTACAGAATCCTGAAGATTATACACTGAAAGTTTATGACTGGTTATCCTGAAGATTAGACCCTGAAGGTCATGAATGATTTATGATTGTACTCTTTTTCCCTTAGCTAAGTTTTTTCCACCGGGTTTTCTTAGCCTAAGGTTTTTAATGAGGCAACCCTATATACCATATGCTTTGAAATACATCATGTACTCTTTTTCCCTTGACTAAGTTTTTTCCCACAGGATTTTCCTAGCAAGGTTTTTAATGAGGCATGAATATTATAATATAATGGCTAAAGGGGAGTGTTATGAATATATTATTTATATGTGGTCATTATCTCAAATATTGTATTTCTGGATCCATGAAGGGTCAAGTGTCCTTTGGAGTATCGAAGGGTCAAGTTTATTTCCTATATATAGGCTCATATGTTTCATATGAGGATGTACCTCTGAATGATATGAATAAGAATTCTTCCCTTCTCTCCATTACTCTCTTTGCAATTATCTTCTTGTTTTGTGCATTTCTATTTTTTATTTACAACAGAAAAGTCATTTTCTTAGTTTCCAAATACACAATTAGAATTTAGGAATTCTTAGAAGTTAGAATTATACAGTTGTGAGACCAGACATTTGTATCAACATTCAAGTCTGTAATGCATTCCACATGGAACATACCGAGGCGACAAAACCCAAATCTGTTCAACCCACGCCCCCCCAAAACTAAACTATACATCTTTTTCTACTTACAAAACCACAGCCAAGTTGGCAAGTTGGTGCACACTAGTTCAAGTTGTTCCACTGAAAAATTGAAAATGATTATAGGGATATCTCCAGTCACCTCAAAAGATCGAAAGGGGATAAGCTTCAGCTCTGATCTTTGCATACAATGAAAAGAGGGCAAGATTTTGAGTGGCTGTTTCAATTTCAAAAAGAACATTGATCATATCTTTTTGAGAACAGACCGAGATTTTACCGGATTAGTTTCATCATGCCGGGGCACCTTCAGTTTTCCATAATCAAGTAATTAGTTGTGTCAACTTCTCTAAGTTCATCTCAACACAACACAAATTGCAAATCAACCAGACCAACCAATGGGTGAATCCAACCTCAACTTTGCACTCATAGTCTCACACCTTTTCTTTTGCAGCTCATCATCATATTAAGTATATACATTTTAAAAACAAAACAAAAAACAAAAAATAACAAAAAAAAAAAAAAAAC
>CM008335.1:32354656-32366760 GCA_002525835.2 Ipomoea batatas
TTAATGTTAATATCTTTTGGATAATGTGACATAGCTTATGGACTTGCTCATTTGTGTTTCTAGCTTGTGGTAGGTAGTTAGAAACAATAGTATATGATTATCAAATCTACCTACTATCTGAAAAAAGCCAAGGACCTTTGGTCCAGTGGCATCAAACCCTTCCCTTTAACGTAACCCCAAAATACTAAATTTAATTCTCTAGACTAATATTTGAGTTGTGCATAACCCTTTAGACTGCAATGACAAAATAAATACTAAATTTAATTCTCTAGACTAATATTTGAGTTGTGCATAACCCTTTAGACTGCAATGACAAAATACTAGATTTAATCCTCTAGACTGATGTTTGAGTTATGGTATGCTAGACTTGGCCCTCCTGGCTTCTACCAACACAAACAACTACTCCGTATGTTTCTTAGCTAAAGGGTAAGTAAGTTGCAAATCTAAAAAGATGCAGACAATGCAAGGGAAAAATAAAGATCAAATGAGCAGCTGAACAGGAGAAACAAGCAGTGTATATGTGTTTTGATAGTTTTGGAAAAATTAATTTGAGTAATTATTGAGTACTATGATTGTGAATCCAAAACATTCTAAGGAAAAAAAAAATCAGTCTCATGGCTTGCATGGCACAAGAATACAATGTTTATTAAACTCTCAATGTGAAATTTGCTTCCTTCTGGTTCAGATGAGCAGCTGAATTCATTCTGTTGGTCTCTGTCCCAAAACCGGAATATCTTCATACCGCTTCTGCATTTGATAGGTGAGAAAATTTGAGTTAGAAATTTATGCAAGGTAATTGAGATCTCATCAAACAGGAAGCACAACGGAACTTTTAACCTAAAAAAATATGATTAAAAATGTTGATGTGCATTTCCCGAACATGAATGGCCTTTTTTAATCTAGGGAAACCAAAATGGAAATGGAAGCCAAGTAGCTTGTAGCTCAATGGCACCTCTATGGCTCTCCCAGATGGGAGGTCACAGGTTCGTCGAACCCCAATGGAGGCATTGACTCTTTGTGCTTCAATAGGTTGAGAAAGTATGTATGAACAAATAATGCATTGTAATAGAATCAGTACACAGTAGTACCTAAAAAAATGGAAATGGAAAGTGACTTGACCACCGGCATTTCAAGCAATAAATACAGTAAAATTGAATAATCCGCATTTCAAATTTCACCTAGCTAAAAGAATTAAGGAGCATATAGTTTTTGAGTTTTTTTTACTTTATTTGACTTAGATCTCCCCTTCAACAATTTTCAAAGTTGCATATGCATGTTATTGATGTCTCAACCACCCACTTTAGACTTAGCAGTGCATTAACTTTAATTGTTTGGGATGTGGCTGTGTAGCACAGACTGCTAGAGTGGGTTGGTTTCATGGCCAGGTTACAGGTTACGAATTCGAAGATACACTGGTTTGAAATCTTGTAATCATGTAATGTGACAATATANTCTCTCCACTTGCTAAGTTAGCACTAAAAATGAAAAAAAAAAAGATTAGTAATTCACTAATTAATACTAATAATGTTAGCCGTAAAAAAAAGAAAAAATGAAAAAGAAAATGGAATTCAATTAGGAAACGAAATTTACTTAATAATAAAATACATACTTAGCTAACCTCATCCCAGAAACTGAACGCATTGCTAAATGATGTGGCAAGAGGGAGAAACTTTGTTCTTTTTATTTTCAGCCTATGTGGATAGCAATGGGAGAGAGAAATTGCTAACTTAGCAAGTGGAGAGAGAAGCAATGTGGTAGCTTTTTCTGTCAATCATTTCACCTTTTTTTTTTGTAATTTTTATTATTTCTTTTAATATTATTTTATTATTATATTTATAATATAATATGAAAGTGGACCCATTTTGAAAGTGAAATGGATTTGCGGAGATGTAGAATAAATAGTGGAGAATTTACAAATTTAATGATGTGGAAGTATGACCCATTTTAAAAAGTGAGACATATTTGCAGGGATAAGGACAGTCTTATATTCATGCACTATATTAATTGTACAAAATTAAAATGCTAATTTTGTTAATTTTAAATTTGATTATTTTAATTATAAATCCATCAATATATATTATAATTACGGAAATTATATTGTAGAATTTGCCTACATACATATTAATAAATATTATTTGTATATACGACGTATTATACAATCATTAAGGAAATGTATCTAATTAGAATTTAAATTTACTAATACAAAACTTAAAATTTGCATCTTTTTTTTAAAAAAATATAATTTTCTTAGTTATTATTCATATTGTTGGAATTATAATATATATGAAATACACTTAGGAATAAATCAAATTAATTTTGCAATTTTTTTCTATATATTTATCTAAACGGGTGAGTTTGGTTCGCACATGAGAATCGGAATCCGAATGGGTATCATATACTTGGTAATGGTAATGGGTTTTGGTGAAAGTATTTAGCATGTTTGGTAGTTGGGTATAATGGGAATGATTATTAATAGTTGGGCAAGAAAAGAGGAAGTGAAATGAAACCCTTATTTAATAAGGGTATAGGTTTTGTCATTAATGAGGTATTCCAAACCAATAGTAGCATTCACAAAACCTATCAACCAAACAATAACAATCACTTTGATACCCATACTTTATACCTGAACCCCCCAACCAAACACACCCTAAATGTGTGCATGATTAATTAGAGACTATATTAATTATACAAAATTTAAATTTAAATTTTATATGCTATGAAAATAGATACTTAAACAAACATATGGAATTACAATTACATTATTATATTCTACATTTTAAAATATTTATATTTTTAATTTTTTATTTAAATTCATAATAACATAATTTTCTTCGTGCATCGCACGGGTAAAACACTAGTTAAATAATAATAACAATAATAATAATGATTACTATTATTATAAACTCAATGGTTCCCTATTAGGAAAAAAAAAGAGTTTACCTATATTTTTTTTTTAAAAGTTCATGTCTATTTAAAATATTGTTTTTTTATAAAACATATACTACTTAGTAAAGAATCATGGGCATTTCAAAAAAAAAATATTATTTTTCAATTCAATAATTTTTGTATAAAATATTAATAAATATTATTTTATAAAAAATAAATAAATAAATTCTAAGTATGATGACGTCAGGATTATGAAAATTTTACACCAAAGACCAGAAAGTCCATCATTAATTATGTGTATTGTAATTAGCAGATACATATGATATGATTCTAATGATTCGATTTTCCACTGGTTTAATTCCAGGTTTTGTTCTTTCCTGTTGTTCATATTATTACTGCCATAATTCTGAATGGGACTTGTAAACCAATATGCAATCATAATATATCCCCAATTCAAGCTTATCAAGTATAATTATTTATTAGGTGAAAAATAATTTTGCTTTCCAGGAAATTAAAAACGACAGCTACCACTTTTGCATTACAGTAACTACAATTATTAGCTTCCGATCTGCATCTTCCTTTGCATTCTTATTGCCCAAACGTGTGCCTCGCAAAAGACACCAATAATACGCTTTTTTGTTGCCTTTCTAATCAATTTCTTCTCATTTATACCTCACAATAAATCACTCCAGTCTAATAATTCAAAACTCACACCAAAGAGACAAATTGCACTAGAAATACCTTGTATGATGGGTTCGATCAAGATGGTATTAAATGTTATTTTATTGAATTTATTTTTAGCTAAACCGGAGACAATAGGAATAAGACTTTATGATGAGAGAAACCTATAGCTGCTAGTTAAGGGTGTGCATAAGGAAAAGTTTGTCTTGTAAACTTAGTCAACAAAAGACCTCAATGAAGTAAACTAGTTTAGATTATATTACCCATAACCGATCGCCTTACACCAAGAAGACGAATAAGTTGCTCATGTTGAAAGTCAAACTTTTAACTTTATTATTACCAAAACAAAAAATAGTTTGATCAACTTAGTTAAAAGGGCCCAAAAATTGTAAAAAATAGGAAACAAAAACAAAATAGGAATACAGACATTGCCAAGCACCATGTGCTCAGTTGAGACTTCTATAACTCTCTTTGAGAAAATGTCACAATATCAAATTTCTAGTGGTGAGATATTAACTCTTTGGGCTATAACAAATGGAAAAAGTATCTTGAGCATATAATACCTTATAATAGAGTAATATTAAAAAAAAAAAAAATACAGACATTGAAGAAGGTGAAAGAGCTAGCGGGGCAACCTTATCAACATAATTTCCATATGCATAATTTGCGCCGACAAATTAATGTCATTAAATCTCTTTAAGGATAACTATGAAGATTCGATGAGCAGCATTATGTCAACTACTGCACATTTTGCTATTCCTCGACAATGTATCAGCCGGCGACACTTAAAAATGTTATGGATGGTCCCCGGCGCGTAATCATTTTTTTTTTCCAAAATAATGTTTCCAATTTATATTATACAGTACTATTTTAGTCTTGATAGCTACACTGCTAAAGCGTGATGGACACACAAATATTATAAATATAATTTATAAATAAATATCTTGTCATATAAAATACCTTTGAAAATAATAACTTAGGTAAAAAAGGCCCAACGTCACGACATATACTCAAAATTGAGATAAAATTAGTTATGTAGATCAAATTATAGTATGCATATATATATATATATATATATATATATATGCCAAATTAACTTGATTTGCCTTTTCTTTTTCGTTTGAATGATCATGAAAATCTGTAGTCATTATTGAAAGGTGGCAATAAGTAAAATAGTAACTTAGATCAACACACCCACCTTACGACATATACTAAAGATTGAAATAAAAGTAATTATTTAGATTGAATTATAGTATGCATATGGCAAACTAATTAATCTGACTTACCTTTTTTTTTTGGGGTGAGGATGGGGGTTGATCATGAAAATCTATAGCTATTATTTGAAAGTGTGTAATAAGTAAGCTTTGTTTGGCACACTTGGTTGAAAGTTGAAAAGTCAGTAGCTAATAAGTTAACTGATTGAAATTAAAGTAAATGATTGTTGAATTAGGTGATGTTGAGCATATAATAATAATCAACATTGACTAAAACTCTTAATTATCACTTATCAATGATCGACGACGACCCATACATCAATTTGGAAGAAATAAACCAGCTGGTCAAGGAAATCTGTCAATACAAGACTTTTTCGGAAGGTTTTTGTCCTTTAGCATACAAATATATGTACACTAATGGTAACAAGGATATACATTTAGGAATTGATATTCTCAATTTTAGTTTACCCTAAAAATTAAACGATGGAATAACGTGCAGTGCAAGAATCTGTCGTCACTTGTGGCCTATACGTAATTGAGTGGTATATACTCATTGCGGATACAACATACGGTCCGGAGTACCTTTCAAGATTATTCAGCAATCCCAAACAAGAAAATCATTTTATATAGTTAACATATTCATTTATAATGGCATTAAAATATATTTGATAAATAGTTTATACATAAATTAAATAATATTATTTTGTTGAAACTTAGAAAACTAAGGGTGGTTGAGTTATAAGATGAAATTAAAAATGACTCTAGTGGTCCTAATAATAAGTTACGGGTTTGATTCATGCTGGCAACTCCTTGGTTGAGTTCATTGCATAGAGTCTTTTGATTCCAATGCGGTTTACATCTCTGCACATAGTACACTCTCAGATAGTGGTTTAATATTCAGAAAATTACGAGTTTAATTATTACTAACATTATTTTAGTAGAGTATGTCACACAGAATCATGATTGCAAGTTTCTATACAACACACATAGTTATTAACAATGTAACACGTAAAATTTTTAAAGGAGAAAATATTCAATCGATTATATTTTCGATTGATGTCAAACTAACCCTTGTTAGTTCATACTTTTATAATTTAAAATTATGATATTTTTTTATATTATTAGGCGCCACTTTTTACAACAATTCTTAATTTAAGAGCAACCACATTAGTATAGTTTTTTCACAAGTTTTTATGAGTCAAGTATGAGAGATTGAGGGAGAAAAAAGAGGGAAAAAAGAGTTGTTAGAAAAAGTCATTTAGAAAAAAAGAGGAAAATGCTATGGTTAACGCACCAAGCAAGCGTGTGAAATGCATGAGACTGGCGGGCTACGTGCTTCTGGTGCGCGACAGTTTTTTATTCTTTAATTTGGTGGGGCTCACTATAGAGACAAAACATTAGCTCTTCCTACAAGCACCACAAACCTTCTCTCTCATCTATCTCTCTCTTCCACCTCACATTTGACCACACAAAAAACCAAGAAAAATCTACTAATGGGAATACTCTAACTTGTGATATATAAAAGAGTTATACTACATATATTCTCAAATTCTATTCCATTTTTATTCCTTGACATGACAGATAATAATTTTCTATAATGATTGCAAAACTTGTGTGAGACCGTCTCACCATGAGACGAGTCAGGTCGAGTCGGGTCAATATGCAAATGTAACACTTATATGCACAAATGTCATACTTATATGCTCAAATGTAATACTAATCAGAAATAAAATTTTTGTTACTTATAAGGATAAATGTACTACTTTTAAGGGAAAATACAATACTTTTACATTTCGATTTAAAAGAATTACTTTTTTCTCAAAAGTATTATATTTGCCCTTATAAGTAAGGGCCACTTGTCAACATTATTTATTATGAAAAATGTATTATTTTTTCTCTTATAAGTAACAAAAATTGTATTCTTAATTAGTGTTATATTTGAACATATAAGTATGACATTTGCATGAAAATTTGACGAGACCCGACTCGTCTCACGAATAAGGATCCGTGCGACGGTCTCACACAAGTTTTGNCAAATTGACTCAACCTCATTCAATACGTAATAGATCCCACTCAAAATAATGTCTCAAAATGACCATACATGCATATATCAATTACAATTTCCAACACTCACAAAGATACTTCTCTTCATTTTTTTTTTGAGTATTACGGTTTAATACTTCTCTTCATTAATATCATTTAAGAGACAAATAACTTGAATACGGATATAAATGTTTCATCGTATCGTGCCATTGAATTGATTGTATGACAGCTAGATATAATCTCTAAAACTAACCATATTATATATTCATCATATCGATTCGCCTTAACATGTATTGACTTTGTACCAAATAATTTTATGTACTATACATAATGGCATGAAAACAGCGGGCTTATGATATAGATAAGCTGATAAGTCAACCAAAAAACTTGTGTATATTACTATGTTTGTTTACATTTGTACTATGGTCTGTACGTCTATCAATTATCCTCAAAGTCAACATCATCCATGAAGAAATTTTACATAAATATTTTTTGTTTTCAAAGATGAGTTGTACGTAGATATTTTAATTTGGTTTTCTGAGTATATAATAATAATTTAGGTTTTTATTTTATGACTACAAATAAGAGTGTCAACTTTGCATGATCCTACTATATTATTTTCTTTCATTTTTCATTTTACAATTTTTTTTTTAGAATTAAGGAAAATATTAATTATATTGCAATACTTAAATTGGGGGCAACTCCAAGTCGAATTGATCAAGTTATTAGCTTGATAACTATAAAGTTTTATATTTGGCACTAAGAAAAGCTTATTAGCGTTCTTAATTTGAATTGATTGATTATGATTAGAGTTAATTCCATTTTTGGTCCTAGATTTATAGGTGACAATCCACTTTTAGTCCCTTTTTATCAGAACATCCTTTTTTGGTCCTAGTATTATTGTGACATGGCCATTTTTGGTCCTCCGTCAAAAAAATCATTGAAATGTAGTTGAATATAAGGACATTTCGATCTTTTTTATACAATGTAGGTTGACCGGCTATATTTTGTATGTTTGTTGATTTGAAAAAATTCATAATTGAAGACCAAAATGCCCTTGTATTTTATGAAATTTAAATTGTTTTGTTGATAGAGGACCAAAAATGGTCATGCCATAATAATACTAGGACCAAAAGTGGATGTTTTAAAAAAAAAATGACTAAAAGCGGATTGTCACCTATAAATCTAGGACCAAAAATGGAATTAACTCATTATGATTAACTTAAGTTAAGTATCAGTTGGAAGATTTCTTATAAACCAAAGAGTTGAAATGCATTGTTTGATTGAACACGGGATTATAGTCAAGTGTGGAACGCGGCTCACCGAAAAACGAACCTTCCAACCCAATACTTAATATTTGAATGAGTCAAGTCATCCATGATCCAACGGTGTAAAACCACCGAAATTCCTATGTTGTCGACTTGGTTGATGGTTAGATAATTGATAACATACAGACATGATTGGAGATACTAATCAGTGGACCCCTTAATTCCATCCTATCACATTCAGTGGGACCGAAGTTTATAATATAAAAACAGTTTTATTTTTAATAGTTTAAATTTAAATTTAACCCAGCTTTTGGGTGGGAGGAGCCGAGGATGTATACATATTAATTTGTTTCAGGTATAAAATTAATATTCTGAAGGTACAAAATTTCATAATACAACACAAAAATTAAAAATATAAGACACAAGTTAAGAGTCTACAGTGAACTGTAAATCTGGTTCTCAAACACATATATAATCATCTACTGACTCGGTTGAACGTGTCCCCTTCAATAGGGGTGCAACCAAATGCCACTATCGGATGTCACTAGACCACAAGGTCATTGGTGTCTAGTTCTCTGCCTAATACGGAGTAGTTAGCTAAATGTATTAGCCTATTAGGACACATCCCTAGAGAAACAAATAGGAAAGGGAACCCACTCAATCATTTTCATGCGCGTTTGGCATAATGATAAAGCGTTGGGGCGTAATGTTAAACTTAAACACGTTACATGCCCATGTCTACTTTCCTACATGCTAAAGGCACAGAACACCAAACAAGACCCATGACTTGCTTTAACTACAGTACTTTTGCTGCCATTGCTTTGAAAAATGATAGAAAATTTAATTTGTTACTTTCCAGAAATATTATTCCGATCTGATCGATTATTTACATGTCTTGTTTGATCAGTAGATAGTAATTTTGCATGCATTGCTTGAAAAATATTAGAAGCTTACTTTTGAGAAATATTAGTTTCATCATCACGTGTTCTATATTGAATAGGTAAAAGAGACAAATAAAAATGAATCGTGTCAAGAAATAATGATGAATTAGTACATTAGCACAAACAATTCTTTATTTTTAGAAGGCAAATTTGATGCTCTCTTCTTTTCTTTCATCATTTCGATCCCTTTTATTTGTCAATACAAATAATAAAGTTGCATGCAAGCACATCAGCACATGGATGGTCGAGTGACAACTTTAATTTATTGATTTATCAGGTTCTATAAAACACATGTTTCATATGCAATAATTTCCAGTTTGAATATTTTATCAGCTGCCTTTACATACTATTGGTCAGGGAATCTTTGTAATTTTTTTAAAAAATTGCTTTTATCCCTAAATATTTCATATATTAATCTTTGTATGCACTAGGAGAGAACAATAAGTTTCAAACAATATTGATGCCTAATGTTAAAATTATGATTAGATTAAAATATTTGAAGAAATTAATATGAATAAATAAAAAAAATACAAGTACCTATAATATCTATATTACATTGATTTGATATATTGTCATTGTTGAGCATAAGTTTAGAGGACCAAATTCAGCATCCTATTATAGAAATATGGCGTTGACAACTACTTAAGTATAAACAATTAAAGTTATGTTTTTGATACGTACTACTTATAATTTTTTATTGATAAGTGTTTGATTTAACAATTGACATCAGAACATATTTCATTTATTTTCATTAAAAGCGCTTTATATGCTATCTTAAAAACATTGTGCATGTAGTTAAGGTTGTCATATGCTGGGGGGTTGAGATTGTTAAGCGAATGCTTGGAGAATGGCGTTCAATAGTTGAGGTTGGTAAGTGTTAGGAGGAAATTGTTAAATCAAGACTTGACGCTAAATGCTACACAAATATACATCATTTTTAACAACTAGTAATTTTATTTTACAAAAATCTATCCAATATTTTCAACTCAAAGTATAACTTTACAATACAAAAATACGAATTATTTTTTCAGGAATTGAATGCCAAGTTCCTTTGTCCAAATGGACTGTTATATATGCCTTAACTTTAAATTATATTATTCAAGACATGGTATTCAATTCAATTCTGTCATCTCAGCAATAGTCAGCTCTCGACAATCCATCAAGGTGGCAATTGACAAATTAAACAACTTTATGCAACTATATAAACACTCTCAATTCCCTCTAGATCACACCAAACATTAAAACCTCAACTAACCATAAGAAAATCCGAAACTTAGAAATGTCTAAGCTACATTTGTTCCTCATATTAGCCTCCTTTTCTTCCTTCATCTCCCTATCCCTATCCGTCAACCCTCCCGCCGGCGCCGGCGCCGGCGAAGTGAACAAGTGGTGCAGCCAAACCCCACACCCCGACCAATGCAAGTACTTCCTAACCCACAACCGCCGCCATTTCACGGCGCCCAAACGGAGATCAGAGTTCAAGAAAATGGCGACGGAAATAGCCTTGGACACGGCGGTCCAGGCGGAGACGTACACGAAGCGGCTCGGCCCGCGGTGCCGGAACGAGCGGGAGACGGCGGCGTGGGCCGACTGCGTTAAGCTGTACGAGGATACGATATTGCAGCTGAACCAAACGTTGGACACGAAATGCACCCAGTTCGACGCCCAGACGTGGCTGAGCACGGCGTTGACCAACCTGGAGACGTGCCGGACCGGGTTCGTCGAGCTCGGAAATTCAAGAAACGTTTTGCCGCTCATTGCCAACAACAACGTCTCGCAGTTGATCGGGAACACTTTAGCTCTCAACAACAACGGCTCGGCCCCCAAGCAGACCTACAAGGTATAGAGATAGTAAGTGAATACTTTATTACCAGAAAAAAGAGAGCTTAAATAGTCTGATACAACAACTTAATAATATGGAAACTAATTCTAACAAAGTCTAACCATATAAATAAAACTAAACAAACTGAACTAATAAACATTACTCCTTTTACAGGACGGTTTTCCGGCTTGGGTTTCACCGGGTGATCGGAAGTTGCTCCAGGCGTCTGCCGTTAAGCCGGACGTCGTGGTGGCTAAGGACGGCTCCGGGAACTACAAGACCATCAAAGAGGCGCTTGATGCCGCCGGTAAGAGGAGCGGGAGCGGGAGATTTGTTATACATATAAAACGCGGCGTTTACAATGAAAACCTTGACATTGGAAAGAAATTGAAGAACATAATGCTTGTTGGTGATGGAATGAGATATACTTACATCTCCGGCAGCCGGAGCGTCGGCGGTGGCTCCACCACCTTCAACTCTGCAACTGTTGGTAAGCACTTCTAGTCCCCAAGTTTTTTCCCAAATTAGTAGTTAAAAAATGTTAATCAACACGCTAAGAACTTTATTTTTAGAACCTTTTTTCCCCTTTTGGTATATCAATTTTTATAATTAGGTTATTTTTATCTCAACAGTCTTACTTTCAAGAAATAAATATATGTATATTTAATAATAATAATAATAATAATAATAATAATAATAATAATAAAAATAAAAGTTTATAAGAACATAGAAAAGTTGCCATTTGGCACCAAATTAAAAGCTGGAATGCAAGCTTGCCCGCATTCCAGATTGACATTAAGAAATAAAGAAAAAAAAAGGTTTTGTTTTTCCACTTCACCTGGAAAGTCAAGGTTGAGGACAACCTTACCCTTATAATTGTGGACCTTTTAAAAAAAATATTACGCACTATTAGTCTTGCAATTTAATAATTTTTTATCACGCACTTTTAGTTTTTTAGTTTTTTTTTTTTACACTATTAACTCTGTTACAATGTAATATTATTTTTAATTATTAAAATGAAATTTATTAGGTCATATACCACCTAAAATCTTGTTAGAAAATAAAAATGTGTAATATAACACAAATCATACTGGAGAGTAAAAACCTTACATAAAAACTTGTTAAAAAAAATATTACAATGTAATAAACTCATAATGTGACTCTAACTAACAGATAGACAAAATAATAAACCAATTTAGGTTACCGTAACTACAGAGTCAAGTACTTCAAAAAAAAAAAAAAACTACCG
>CM008335.1:32503006-32521603 GCA_002525835.2 Ipomoea batatas
CAAAAGGTTTCGACACCCAGAACATACAAGCTGGCTTTGTGCACCTGTTCATCACCATAAACTTTTAATTTCTCAAATATAGATGGAGAATATGAAAGTGTTGGACGGAGGCCCGTAAAAAGCCAAGTTCAACCATCGGTGAGTAGAGAGGTTATTGGGTGGAGGGCGATGAAGTAAATTCAGCACTCTGCCTCTCGAAAATGAAGTGGCCGTATATAAGAAAATAAAGTTATGCCTTCACTATGAGTTATAGCATAGTAGTAAGCGCTTAATCTTAATAAGTAGTATCAGACTCAGGTTACAAGTTCAAATTTCAACAAGAGTAAAAAGTTATACAGGTAAAATTGACAGGCGCTGGTCGGTGAAGACCTAGCCCAACAAATAACTAAACTGACCCAACTAGGTTACATGTTTGAATTCCAACAAGAATAAAAAACTGACAGGTGCTGGCCTGTGAAAGGCCTAGTCCAACAAATAACTAAACTGACCCAACTAGGTTACGGGTTCGAATTCCAACAAAAACAAAAAGCTGTACCGTTAAAATTGACGGAAGTTGGCCGGTGAAGGGTCTAATCCAGCAAATAACTAAACTGACCGAGCAGTATGTCAATTAGTACCTACGGGTGCTAGCCAGTGAAAGGCGAAGTCTTGCAAATAACTAAATTGACCCTAGTTTATCAATTAGTTCCTAACACCGTCACGTTTAATCCTAAACTTTTACTTGTGAGTTAAGGCCTCCTCCATTTATCCTCTTATTATGTGCAGAATGAAAGTGGTTAAGTTTAAGCATCATACCATTAGTTGCAGGTGACAAAAGTGGTGATGGAGCTGGAGCTGTTGGATATGGAGCAAGAGGAACAGGCATGGTGAATCTGAGAAAAATGGTAGCCCTTTTCTGACGAGCTTCTAATTAACTCCTAAGTGCAAGCTAAGCTACTTCAGAGACATGAAACATAGTAGCTATCTATCATCTTCACTTTGCCCTGGAAACATGGAGAAATTAAACTAGAGTTATGATGATGATGATATTCTGAGAAAATTTTGAAAAGCTCATGGCTTTAAAAAACAGAACATAGTGAGAGAGTTGCATGTAAATTTCATACATGGGTATTGCTTGATGCATCGGAAGAGGCATTGAAGAATATAGGAACTTAGTTGAGCATTTAGGAGAGAGTGAGACACACTCCTTTAGATGAAGGAGAAAAGGATTCTTGGGGACTGGGGTGGGGGTGAGGGTGGGTGGGTTGAATGATTATGAAGTTTGGAAGAGATGTGTCAAGTGAGATTGGAGTAATTATATTGAAGAACTCTAATTGTACGTTGTTTTACTAGACTTTTTCTTCTAGTTGAAATTTCTATAATTAGAAGAATATAATATGCCATAATCTTGTACTCAGATGACAGAGTAGTAGCTTCAAAAAAATAGAGCGGGAATGCTGGGTAATTTTGTGATAGTATGGTAGGGTGGAATGGAAATGATTATTAATAGTTAGGGAAAAAAGAATGAAGGGAAATGAAACTCTTATGGCCTGTTTGGTTGGACGTAGTTTGGAGGGAATTACAATTCATTGAATTGCAATTCAGTGAATTCCCAAACTACAGTGTTTGGTCGCAGAATTGCAATTCCCTCCAAATGATGAATTGCAATTCATGGGGTACCCCTGAATTGCAATTCGGTGGAGAGGAGGGTAATTTGTTGGTGTAAAGACAATTTTGCCCCTCATCCTATACCCTTTGTCTTTTTTTTTCTTTTTTAAATATGAAATAATAATAATAATAATAATAATAATTATTATTATTATTACTACTACTATTACAACAACATCTACCACAATATAAGGGCATTTTAGTCATTTTGTCACTTCTTACCTTTCAATTCCCTGTACTCCTATTTCTGCATATCAAACACTGTAATTTCAATTCCTACTTTATTTATTGAATTGCAATTTCACGGAATTACAATTTTTTTCCACCCTACCAAACGCCCCGTTATTTCGGATATGAATTTTCCAATTAATGACCCATAGTAGTATTTTAAAAATCTATCAACCAAACAGTAGCAATCACTTGATACCCATACCTTATGTCTAAACACATCCAAAACCACATCTCATTTTTTTTCTCTTCTCTGTTTCCCTTTCTGTTTTATATGACTCTCTGGACAAATTCTGCAAAAACTCAACTCTTCTCAGATAAAGAGAGTAAAAGATGGTAATGCTTAAGGAGACTTTTTTTTTTTTTTTTTCTTTTTAAAGCTTGTTTCTCTGTTTGGTTCTATCTTTTGTAATGAGCAATGAAGGTTTCATTTTCTTTTGTGACAGGATGGATTTTGGTGATTTCAAAATTCTTGGTGGCGTGTCAATATCAGCTTTATCAGATAACTTGGGTCCCTCACTCCCCTCATCCTATCTCTCCCTCAAAATACCTCCTAGATGCTCATACAAAACAACATTTTTATACTCCAAAACCTCTATACACCACAAAAAAATCTAAACAGGCTCGATTCTTATTAAAAGAAGAGTACGAAATTTAACCCAGATAGATACTAATGTACAAACACTTTTTAAAACTTGTAAATCATTAAAACACATCTTATGATTTACTCCTTTCACTAGGGCTTACAGATGGGAGAAGTGAGCCAATTTACAAGCTACTCCGTATTATACAAGAGTATGATTTATTATGTGCACACTTTTAAATAGTAGTTGCAAATTTCTAGTCACATAAATAAATAAATTAAATTAAAAGAAAAGGAACAAGCATGACCTTCAAGATTAGATTGTCATCCATTTTAGCAGTCCAATCTAGGATGTGAAGCCACTATACAATTGCTTTTTTGTGGTGCTTAGGGACTATGGAGTTTCTTAATATGAACACCCAAGATTTCTTCCTCCTCCCCTTCAAACCAGCCCTTGAAATACTGAATGTAATCTCAATTTAGTGTTTGTAGAATTCAGAAAAGAAAAAAAAAATTTAAACTTGGGGAACTTTAAGTTGTTGTTAATTGGTGGTGGTCCATTTGTTGTGCCTTTCATGTGTGCCAACCAATCCAATGTCCTTTCCACCCCCACCTTGATTCCCTTCTATTTTTCCAGTTGACACTAACGGTGTGTTTGGTTCGCACGTGGAAATTAGGAATCGAAATGAGAATCAAATATTTGGTAATGGTAATAGATTTTTTGTGAAAGTATTTTGCACGTTTCGTAGTAAGGCGAAATTTGAATGATTATTAATATTGATATTTGGTTATGTATGTCTCTATAATGAAAATAAAGGTTTTAAACATACAACAAAAAAAAATCAAGAAAATTGATGTTAATATAATGACATCCGAAGCACCAATATGAACAAAATCAAAACAAAAATCTAAAAACACTAATCTAAACTTAAAAATCAGATTACCAATAAGATACTCATTTTTAATTAGGGAATGAGGTTTTTAATTGAAGGGGTAGTCAAATCCTATAATTGTGTTTTAAAAATTATCAATCAAACACTAACTATGATTTTGATTTTCATTCACAGTAAACCCAAAACTCCTAAACCTAGTTTAGGCTAAAACTTGTGAAACTTTGATGTCTGACTCTGGGTTTGTGGTTCCATTCTCATGTGCGGCCACAGTTCCCCATCCAAAAGGGACTTAGTTATAGTTCCCCATCCAAAAGGGAATTAATTAATGGGGTGTGTGATAAACCCTTGTTAGTTGTTAGCGGATTGAGTTAGTGAGTTTGATTAGAAAAATATTTGGTAAATTAGCTATTAACTAATAATTGATTACATACAAAATGATCTTTAAAAGTATATTTATTTTTTAAAAAAAAATTATCGAAAAAGCTGTTTTGAACACCTTTTTTAATTTTAGCGTTTTGAAGCAATAAGTTGTTACAAAAAAATTGATTAACTAAATACTCATATTAGCTGTTTAACCAAGTCAAATAACTAATAGTGGTTAAACAAGTCAAAATTAACTGATAAGTTAACTATGCTAGCTACTAAAAATGTCCAAAATGCCATTTTCCAAATCGCATTATGGTGAATGTCCTTTCGAGTGAAAATAAATTGATTCATTGGTCGACTAGTGTAAATCATGGAAAATACATTTAAAAAAAAAAAAAAACTAAATGCATATATGTTGGTTTTAAAACAAAATAAGAACCGAAGATATTATTTTGCTTGTTAATCTATAATAATCCACTAAATATAATTAGAGATAATATAATTACTTAATTCATACATATAAAGTGGCATATATACATTAATGAACCTGTGGCCTCTATTATTGCGTGCTTTGGAGGCTGGTGAGAATGAAGGATCTCATGAGCCTAGCTTTATGTCTGCATCTCTACAGATAAGATGTATATTCATATCTGATCTTCTTTGCATCGTATCACATTGTTTGGCAGAGACCGATAAAAGGAAGTCCAATCCAGTGATTAGTGTTAGAAGGACTGGGAATATTAGGCGGAAGTTAGAAGTCGATGGGTCGAGTCTAATACTCTATATCTCGAAAATGTAGTCGTATATAAAGAAATAAAATTACGCATTTGTTGTGTTGCAGTCCAAAGAGTCAATACCTACAATCAGGATTCGATCATGTGATCTTCTCTCAAAAAGAGTTACAAAAGTGTCATCGGCAATTATATAAATTTAGTACCTCTGTTTTAATGAAATGGCATATTTTTTTTGGGAGGCTGGAGGGGAAAAACCTCGACAAACAAACAGAACTATCCCCTCGGGGTTAGCATCTTAGCTCTATCCAAATCAAGAGCATCTCTAATCCCCTCAGGTGGCACCTAGAATTGAATCCAATCGCAGTGTCTATGTGATGCACTTTTCGCCACACTATTGAATTCACAGGGGTGTAATTAACCGTCACTTGCAACACCAGGTATATAAGGATAGAAAAATAGTAGTATTATTGCTCTGACTCAAAATGTCAGCCCAAATAATACAAGTTATAGCCAAATGAATGAACTAAGAATAATATCATAACTACTAGGAATCAAACCCTGATGTTTGAGTTGAAGGTTAGGAACCTATATCACTAGATCACGGGGATTAAGTGAACCAAGGGATGCCTCCTAAAGGAAGGGAAGAGTGCCTTATATATTGTTGAAGATCAGACCTTCTGGGTGGTTGACAAATGTACGATATCAACTTGCCTTCAATATTGGCCATACACGTGTCCCCAACTACTTGGACAGTCGTTATACCGTGGACCATGGTCCACAATGCATTCTGGACCATGGTCATGACTGATACTACAGTTGTGTTGAAAGGGAACTGCAGTATCAGTTCAACACAAGTACATTATCAACCATGACCATGATCCACAATGCATTGTGGACCATGGTCCACAGTATAATTTGCGCTACTTGAATGTCAACGATCTCTACACGGATAAATAGAGCATCCTACATTTCTATACATAAAATTTTGAATGGCTTGGGTGGTTAGTACTTATGTTATTATGTTGGAAGTGTTGCGGGTTCAAAACCTTGCTAGTTGAACTTCGTTAATATTTTGCTTCCTTTCGCACCCCCTTTAAACTTATTGGGCCACCATTTTTTTCTGCACCCCTTGAACTAAGACTTGTCTAATAAAATGAACTCGAGTCTAATGTCCTCATCAATATCAAATGTAATTCAAAATATCGAAAATGTGAATTTTAGTGACATGCCAACACTTTTAATTAAATTTAATTGATTTTCAAAAAAAAATTAAAGTATGCTTGATAAAATTAATGGCAGTGGACTAAAACAGTGTTCAAAAGATATATCAATTCAGCCATGAAAAATGATAGAGTGGAAATGAGGTGTAAAGTCATTCTACATATGAACATCAAGTCAACAACTACTGATGCCTCATGGTGGTCCGCATCATATCGTCGATTCTACCCAATCTCAAATCTGAATTATTAAAGGTATAGTGTACATACTTTTATTTATTTACCCACAACATCTCATCCACATTTTTAATAGTCATATTTGTACTTCTTTTATACTTCCTTATTAATGTAAAAAAAATTATATCTATACCATTAATTCTCCATTTTAACTTCCCGCCCAAAACACGCATATACTAATTTGCGTAATATTGAAAAATATGATAATACAATTTCTATTTGTACTACAATTGTACATTAAAATATGGTAATAGGTTTCTAATACAATAAATTCTTACTTTCCTATTCGTAATACAATTATAGATTAAATTACTAATCTATATATACTAATGGTAATACAATTCCTATTCCTACTACAATTGTACATTAAATATGGTAATACAATAAAAAAAAATTACTAATCTATACTATTATTAAAAACAAAATTCTCCTTCCTTACATTCCCGCCCAAACACTTCCGCCCAAACAATAAAATAGGAAAACAGAAAACGATCCTTAATTCATTGAAATTCGAAAAGGAAACGGAATTCGTTGATTAATACTAATAATAATAATCAGTTAAAAAGTTAGCAGTAAAATATGAAAATAAAAAAATCCTTAATTCACGGAAAATGAAAAAGGAATGGAATTCACTGATTAATACTAATAATAATAATCAATTAAAAAGATTAAAATTAATAATCTATACTATTATTAAAAACAAAATCCTCATTTCTTGCATTCTCGTCCAAACACTTCTGCCCAAATAATAAAATAGAAAAATAAAAAAGGATCCTTAGTACACTGAAAATGGAAAAGGAAACGAAATTCACTGATTAATACTAATAATAATAATCAGTTAAAAAGTTAGCAGTAAAATAGAAAAATAAAAAAAGATCCTTAATTCACTGAAAATAAAAAAAGGAAACGAAATTCACTGATTAACAAGGTTGCAGTAGGCGTTAGGCGCTAGTCGGGCGGTAGACTAGCGCCTAGCGCCTAAGCGGTCTAGGCGGCGCCTAGGCGGTATCTAGGCGGCGACCTATAAAAACAAAAAATTAATTATATGTGTGGGTGTATGTCATATATTATATTATATATTATATATATATATATATATATATATATATATATATATCTTACTTCTCTTACTTATATAAATAAATAAATTTAAATATATATATAAATATAATAATAAAATTAACAAGACCGACTCGTTCGAGTTAACTCGGCTAACTCTGCCAAATTCGGTCCAGTCGACTGCCAACTCGGCCCAGTCGGCCGAGTTAGGCGCTAGGTGGCCAGCCACCTAGGCGGACGCCTAGAGAGCAATTCGTCTCGATCTAGGAGCGCCTAGCGCCTAGGCGAAGATTTTTGCAACAGTGCTTATTAATATTAATAATAATCAGTACAAAAGTTAGCAGTAAAATAGGAAAATATATATGTGCGAGAGAGAGGAGGAAAAAAGGGAATAATAAAAATAAATAAATATGAAAAAAGAAAGATGGGAAATAAGTAGAAAAAGAAATGCTTTCAAAAAAAAAAAAAAAAGTAGAAAAAGAAATAGAGTGAGAAAGTACAGGATTAGATGGACCACAGATTTTGTACTGTTATTTTCCTACCACTTTTGAGAATCTTGTATTGTTTATCCCAACTACCAAGTGGATATTCCTACTGCACTTCTAGAAAAATCCTACAATCATTTAACCAAATTCCATACAGCATTAGATTTTTTTCCCTTAAACGTGTGGATATCTAATTCTCTATAAATAACTCAAATCTATGCACCTTTCCTACATATAGGTTTCCATATAAAGTAATGTATTTAAAGAAGAGGAAAAAAACAAACAATTTATTATATTTGTATGTATAGTGATAGCTGCATTCTAGTTCATTTCTTTGCCTCATAAGCTTACTTTTTAAAAATAAAATAATCATAAAATGAGTGATCAAGTGGGTAGAACATGACTCTCATATCTTAAAATTACGAGTTTATTTTTGTCAACATTCTCTTAGCTAAAACTATCACGATGTATATCCTTAGCAGGTTTCCTAATCAACCAAAAAAAATGGGTACTACAAACGGATAGATTAACTAATATATTTACTTACATGACAATGCAAATATAAGTGTGATGAACTATAATAAAGATTTACAAAATTTAAATTAAATTATTCAAATTAGACTAAATTTTGAGAGATGAGAGCGAGAGAATATTAATTGAGAGATAAAGATAGATGAGCTAGGGGGAGAGAGAGATGAAGAGGAGAGTATACTAAGGGGGAGTTTAGTTCAATGAATATTTTGAGATAATGTAACATTTTTAAAAATCTCACATAATCTAAAATGTGAGTAAAATATGATTCTCATGGATCGATATTACTAAAAATATTGAACTAAAAACAAAAATTAAGAATATGACATTCTCTTGATTCAAACAAAGAATATGATATTACAATATTCGATCAAATTGTTGTCTTGGTAACTATAATGTTACAAGTTTAACTTTTTGCGAGAGCGACCTATTGGCCTTCTTGATTTGAGCTGGTCAGCTATAGATAACCTAGGTTGGTTTATCTCCTTGTGGTCCTTTGCCGGCTAAGGTCATAAGGTGGAATTCACCCCGTGTATATCATCATGAGATAGTTAGTGCAAGTTCTCCTCATTACTCAAAAAAAAAAAATCCTTATTCAATAATCATATTCATGATGTTATGTAAGATAATTTGAACCAAACATACCCAAAAGAAATTAATATTGATATTTTTTCTTAAGATCTTTACAATACATGGAATTTAATATATAATATTATTTTTTAAAACTTTTTGTTTGCTTTTATATAAAATTGAAAGATTCGTCTTATCTTTAACTAAAAATTTAAATTGATAGTGAAATTACATATTATTGTTTTATATATTTGTACCCAACATTTATGCATGTATATATTTTATATTCATAAATTTATTCTGAGATGCATGTGAATATGTGACAGGCACGAGCTAGCTATAGTTCCAATGTCATACGAACCTCATCCTAAGGAATGACATAAAAATATGAAATGAAGTGCCTGAGATTTAGTGTAATTGGTTTGTCGCTTGACTTAAAGATCATAACTAAAGGCGATAGTGTGGGGTTTGAATTGAATCTCACTGAAAGTATGTATGGTAAAAGGTCCAAGGATACTAGGATTAGGATCTGACTAGTGGACTAGTGGGCTAATTAATTGCGCAACTCGCGATTTACCTTTATAGTGGCTTTAAGGACAGAGTCATGTACCTTCAATATAAAAATAATGTACTTTTTATTTTTGGTCCACACAGCAGGTCCACACAGCTGTGTGGACCATGGTCCATGCAATAATGATTGGTAGACTTAAGATTAGTTAGGTGAAATAAAAAGAATTGAAATGAAAAATATGAAATGAATCTTTAAGGATAGTGATCATTCATTGTTAATTATTTAAGACCATATAATAATAGCGTTTAGGAAATTATAGTGATAAATAATTATCAACTAAGTTGATAGTAGAATTGGAATGAAAAATCCCAATTATGTTTTTATAAAATCCTTATACTAAACCACTTAAAAAAATATTATAGTATGTCAATATTGAGATTATACCAGTTGGGTCCTTGACTATTACGATTTCAAGAAAATTGTCACCGACGACCTCCTAGCTCTCGGCTACATTGCTTCTATCTGCAAATCCAAATGGGAAAAGGCCTCCTCAATTCCAACAGGCCAGGTTTGTATACATTATTATTATTAATTAATAAAGTAGTTCTAAGATGAATGATTTAATTTTTGCAGGTAAATATGAGTATATTGATGTAATTGTGGAAGGCGAAAAAGTGTTGATTGATGTAGATTTCCGATCGGAGTTTGAGATAGCAAGGTCAACGGCAAGTTACAAGATGATTTTGCAGTTGTTGCCGTTCATTTTCGTCTTTGTCACTTAGAAAATAGATCATACTTATAGGCCTTATTTAGCAATCAGCCGTTAGTTGATTATATTACTGATTCATGAATAACGGATTGTGTTAGCGAGTTTGACCAGCGGATTGCATCAACGATTTGTAAAAAGATATTTTGTAAAATTAACTTTTTAGATTAGCGGTTAGCATGTAAAAAAGACCTAGCTAAAAAGGACATTCATAACATAATAGTAATATTAATGATATTATTAGTTAATACCCATTTTGGCCCGTCGACTATCAGGTAATGCGTAATTTAGTCGCTCGACAATAAAAGTACCCAATTTAGTCCTCTAACTTGTTGATAGAGTAATATACGAAGGGGTAAATAAATTACACTTTATTAATACTCAAACGGGTATAGATCGGTATACCCTAAGTGAAATCGGTCTACGTGACAGTGGGTCAGAGGTTCCGGTCTCTTTGACTATTCTATAGATGAAACAACCAAAAGTCCTCACACTAGCATTAAATGCGCTTTTTATAGGTGACCATGGGGGCAAGTTCCGGGCCGGAGGCATGCATTACGCGTGTCAAGCATGCACCGGCCCGAAATGAGGTCCTACGGGCGAAGGCCAGATGTAAACTCCTAAACGGGGCAAGTCTTCGTAGGAGACTACTTCCGCAGAGGGTCCGGGACACCCGGTCACTACGATTTAGCCATGGACGACGTACCTGACCGGTCTCCTAAGACCAGGAGACGGTCAAGGATTGTATGTATCAGCAGGCCGGTAGATCTAAACAGACCGGTATTTAAGTTTAGACCGGTAACATTTTACCGGGCTATGTAGATTGAGAATTTATCCCTATCACTTGTAAAAGTATACCCAACTTGGTCCACCATTACAATTGCCATCCATCTGCCGTTAAGAAGAGGGGCAAAAATGTCATTTTCAATAGTCGATGGACCAAAATGGGTACTTAATAGTCGAGGGACCAAAATGGGTACTAATTATTATTATCATCATCATCATTATTATTATTATTATTATTATTATTATTATTATTAGGCAAAAACTTATGTGAAACCGTCTCATGGGTCGGGTCGGGTCAAGTCAAGATGCAAGTGTAACACTTATATGAACAAATGTCATACTTATATGCTCAAATGTAATACTAATCAAGAATAAAATTTTTGTTACTTATACGGGTAAATGTAATACTTTTAAGGGAAAATACAATACTTTTACATTTCGATTTAAAAGTATTACATTTTTTCTCAAAAGTATTATATTTGCCCTTATAAGTAAGGAGCACTTGTCAACATTACTTATTATGAAAAATGTATTACTTTTTCTCTTATAAGTAACAAAAATTGTATTCTTGATTGGTGTTATATTTGAGCACATAAGTATGACATTTGCATGGTGCTTTGACCCGACCCGACCCGTCTCACGAATAAAGATCCGTGAGACAATCTCACACAAGTGTGACCCTTTGTGTGAGACCGTCTCACGGATCCTTATTCGTGAGACGGGTCGAAGCAACATGCAAATGTCATACTTATATCTGCAAATGTTATACTTATATGCTCAAATGTAATACTAATTAGGAATACAATTTTTGTTACTTATAAGAGAAAAAGTAATACATTTTTCATAATAAGTAATGTTGACAAGTGACCCTCACTTATAAGGGCAAATATAATACTTTTAAGGACAAATGTAATACTTTTAAATCGAAATGTAAAAGTATTATATTTTCCTTTAAAAGTATTACATTTACCCTTATAAGTAACAAAAATTTTATTCCTGATTAGTATTACATTTGAGCATATAAGTATGACGTTTGCGAGTATAAGTGTTACACTTGCATCTTGACCCGACCCGACCCTACCCGACTCATCTCACGGTGAGACTGTCTCATACAAGTTTTTGCCTATTATTATTGGGACAATACCTCATAGTTTTGTTTTGTATATTAAGACTAGGGCTGTGTAATTGATTCACCGAACTATTTTAACCGAAGTTTTTTAAAACTTTTACTATTAACCAAACCGAACTGAAATTTTTTTCGATTAATCGGTCGATTAACAGATTAACCAAACTTTTTAAAGCTATAGTTCTAAATCCTTAAAATAATACCTATAATAATAAATTCAATTAAAATAATACATATAATAATAAATCCATAAGAAAATATACAAAAACAATATCATAAAAGCATTACAAATATATATATATATATGTGTGTGTGTGTATATATATATATATATATATATATATATATATATATATATATATATATAAATATAAAATTTTGGTTAACCGAATACGGTTAACCGACAATTTCGAACACAATTAACCGTAACCAAAATTTTAAAAAACATTTAATCATTAACTGAACCGATAAAGTTCTGTTAAAAAATGGTTAACCGAACTTTGTCAGTTCAATCAGTTGACCAAAAATTTATCAAAGCTTACACACCCGTAATCAAGACAAGCCTGTGGATCTTACGTACTTTCACATTAAACAAATTATATATGTTTATTTAAGAGTTAATTCCAGCAATGGTTCTCTGACTATGTTGATTTTCCAAAATTAGTCCCCGACTTTTAATTTGGACAATTTAGGTCCCTTGACTTTCAAATTCTTTCCAATGTTGGTCATTTCGTCAAATTTTGGTTACGTTGAGGTCAAATGAAGGGGTAAAATTGTTCGTTCACCTGTTTAGTGTATTATTACTCGTATTTCTCATGTCCTATACGCTGTATATATGAATATATATTTTTTAATTTTTAATTTTTAATTTTTTTATATTTGTTATTAAAAAATTATTTTAAAATGTCACATCACCATCCATGTATGCAAGCAACCTGATGAAATGGAAGGTAACCTGCTATCAGGTGAAATTGCATGCATTTGGAGTGTTCAGTGGCCTAATTGCAAATTTTTTTCGTTCAGTGGCCTAATTGCACTTTCAGGTTACGTTCAGTGGCCAATTTGAACCTTATTCCCATAATCTATATCCAAATCTAAACATTATATAACAAAATAGCAATTCAAAGTTCAAACATACTACTAAGTACTAATTGTGAGGTCAAGAATAATTGCAGCAAACAACAAAATAGCAAAGTAGAAAACAAGCTATAAAGAAATCAATTGGAGAGATACCGGTGAGAATATGAACTGAACAACGGAACAGGCATCAAGGGACTTGGATTTACTTCTTTATTATTGTTGTTGTTGTTGTTGTTGTTGTTGTTATTATTATTACTAAAACCAAATGGTATTTAGTTTGATTTTTACCAAATCGTTCGCCATTCAGTTCGGTTCGATTTTTAACTGAATCGTTCGATTTACAAGAATTTCTAACCTTTCAATTTTTTGGTATATTACTAGTTCGGTTCGGATAAACCGAACCGAATTGCCAACCAGGTTACATCACTAAACTAACACATAGCTAATATTAATAAACAAGTTGCAATCAGTAGTGAGGCAGTGTTGTTCAATTTTCAAGTGACAAAAGGGACATTTGTGAGCTGAGAAGAAAATCAACATCACACAAATAATTTTCTTCATTATCTGGTTGCTATTATGCCTGTTTGGAGACACATACTAATCACCCCACCCCATCTAATCAATGCAAAAGACAAACTTACAGCTTCTATCAAATCTTAAAAGAATGATTCATTAAGATTTATTTTAAATTCATTGTTTGTTTATTATGGGTACACAATATATTTCAATCTCAATTAATTAATAAATATTTTCAATACAATCAATAAATATGTATGCTACAATAACAAAATACAAGGCTACAAATAACTCTACAAAGAAGGGTACGGTTTACAACATAACACCACTAGTGTTGTACGTTCCCAGTGACTTTTCGACTTTATAACTAATAGTTTTGATTTCAAGACTCTTGATGGACAAATAATACAAATTCATATTCTGAAGTGAATAATGTTTCCCTCACCTATAATTCCATTTTAAATTAAAAAAAAAAATTGTCATTGTTCACACAACTTGTGTAATAAAGAATATAGGATGTGACCATCAAGTTACATCAGTGGGATAAAGTTGATTAATTTTTGCCGATATATTGGACTTTTCTTTTAGATATAAAGTTACATCTAAATCAAATACGGTGTAACTAATTTCAGTCTATATGATCGTTACATATGCTGAAATTGAAATTTTGCTAAATGATTGCTATAGAGTTAATTTCATTTCTTTATAGGTGTCATTTCATTTTTAGTTTTTAAACTTTTTTTTGTTTTTTTTTTTCTCAAAACATTCCATGTTTGCATTACTATTTTTGGTCTTCCGTTAACAAATACAAGAGTGCAATCATATGCTGCCCAACTCTTTATCTGAGTGACCAAAGTACTGTGACATGATATATACACCAATCTGTCTATTGGGCTCACAAACTTCAGACTACATGAAAATTTATATTTGCCTTCTTTTACAATAATGATAGAATCTTGCTACACACCATGATCTAAGGGAGACCATCATATTTCTAAATTCACCAATCCAAGAATGCATTAACAAGATCAATCAATTGAGGTCATGGTTCAACTGGTGATTTGAGATCCTCTTTGTTTTTCTCATCATTGCGGTTTTCATATACAACTGCAAGGTAGAGATCCAGGTCTTTCGGTGTGAGACCCGGGAACCTGTGATACTTGCTTGAACACGGATCAATTTTAACAAACGGCCACCTCATGGCTTCCGCTGCTTCACATTCTTCCCATCCATCCCCAATGACACAGAACTGGACATTTGGGCCACTAAATCGCTCCCTTATCCATGTAAAGCACTGCATCTTTCCCACATCCCATGCACTGTAAACTGATAACGACGATAATTTGTTAGTCAAATGCTCCTGAAGTTGGGCTGCATAATAGAAACTATTGCATGACTGTAAGATCAATTGGTTTTTTTCACCTTTGATTATGTGGTATGTCTGTGGTCATCCACAAAAAATGTAATTCTTGTTTGCTAAAACAAAAACTATAGTTTATGCAGGATTGTAATCCTTGTTTACTAAGACTATAGCTCCGGTAGGAAAGAAAATTGGTGCAAGCTCTGATATTCAGCCATACAATCATAACACAAAAGGAGGTTTGGCTTGGGGCAAGATGGCTAAGGATACAAACTTGTAACCACAAGGTCACGAGTTCGAATCCTAACCTTCTTGGTTTGAGCCGGTCAGCTATGGGCAACCTAGGCTGGTTTACCTCCTTGTGGTCCTTTGTTGGCTAGGGTCACAAGGTGGGGTTTATCAAGTGCACACTCTCGGGCAGTGGTTGCGTTTTTTTCTCGTCACCAAAAAAAAAAAAAGAAGGTTTGACTTTAGTGCACATTTCATTTCAATGTACACGTAAGGAACTTTGAATATTTGTAGCTTCTATATAACATCTTTGAACAATGTTACAATGATTTAGCCAAGACTAAGAATAATTAAAACACGACACACACCACTGCCATATGTTAGAAACCAAGAGTGACTAGTTTTCCTCTTGCCATTATGACTGGCCACAATTATTAACTTGACTACTATTTTGGGCAGGGTGGAGGATCACCTCTCCCTTTCTCCAATCTCATTATGGAACTCTATGCTGCAAAAGTGATTATCAGTGTTATTTCTCAACATTTAGAGCATTTCTCAGCTTTGCTACTAGAATGAACTGTATTAATTCTTGAGTAATAAAATAAACCAGAGAGTGAATGGAGGGAGGGTGTGTTCAAGGATGAAAATTATTTTTAGTAACCCTTCTATTTATTTATTTTTTCCAATTATCATTCTTTCTCTGATTCTGTTAATATCCTTAGCAAACTCAAACAAAAAACTTTTTGAAAAAACTACGACAGTTAGTTTGAACCACTGAAATCCACTTGAACTAGCCCCAACCTTAACACTGGTTAATACTTTTCCTTTTTTGGCACATAAAAGGGGGGTTGTAAAGTTGGGATTTTGACCTAGTCCAAAAAGTCTGAGGGGCTTAGTTTACCACTAAGAAAAACCCTGAACCTCCCATTTGTCCAAACATGACATTGAAACTACATCAATGATATTCAGTGAATTTAAGAAAAAGTAAACAAGATGATGATTAAAAACCCAAGCTCAAAATGAAACCAAGATGTAAAATGAAATGGTTGAAGATTTTCACAGAATATATAGAAGTGCAAAATAGCAAAGTTTCAAGATAAAATTAGTAAGCTAAAAAGTGGAACTAACCATTCTCATAAGAAATGATATCACCCAGTCGAAAGAGTAGGCATTTAACCAAGCTGGGTATCAGTGTCCCAGAAGTCACTAGGACATTCACATGTTGATATTTAGTACCCTGTCCATCATTAGCATCAATAGGTGAGCAGTCACTGGGAGTCAACTCTGCATTAGCACTTGCACATTGTTCCAAGCAAGTCCGAGCTGAATAGCAAAAGTGGCATCCATAAGCAAAGCACATTAAGAATCACTCCATGATTTCTATCTATTAAACCAACCATATCCAACTCTTTTAGCCTATAACAAAATGGAAAGGCATAATGAAGAAATACTTTTATCTGGAAGAACAGGAAATAAATATTGTATGCAGTCCAACTAAGTTCCACAGCCATCTGTAATGTCCGAAATGGAGAACACCAATCAAAATGGAAATGATGAATGCATGATCTCCTATGTTTCAGTACGGCTTAAGGTGAGTGTACAATTTATTTATTTAGAGTATAACATAAGCTACTAGTTTAGTGCAAAGAGTTGTAAGACAGTTAAAATATATATATAAAACATTGCCTACTGTTGAAATGAGGGATTGAAAGACCTGGCGGGTGGAGAATAACAACCACCCGCTAGGTCTTTCAATCCCTCAATTTCAACATGGTATCAGAGCCTAAAACAAACCCTAAATAAACCCTAGTTGTTCAGCCGCGCTGTCCACCGCCCTTTTCTCACGTGTCGGCGCGTGTGGCTCCTCCAACGACTGGAAAACGTTTTGGTCAACTGCTCTTGGGTCGCCTGAGTTCGTTTGTCTCGGATTTGGACTTGGTTTGTGTGTTGTCTTTGATATTTTGCTTCACGGTCACTTTGTCTCATACACATTCAGGCTTGAATTTTGTGTACTTGTGATCTGTTTCTTTTTCTGGATATGGTTGAGTTTGATGCATTTGCATCTTTGCTAATGAGTTTGCTGAGTTGGAGTTCGTTGCTTGTTTTGATGCTCATTGTCGTTTGGGGCATGTTTCCCTTTTGTTGGTAAAGAATTTGTGTCCTCCGGTTTGGAGTTTGTCTTCTTTACCTTGTGTGTCCAAGCTTGAAAATTGTCTCATAATTAAATTTAGTTATTTAGTAGCAATATTGCAAACCAACTTCTGGTGTGCATTTACAATAGTTCCTAAAAGTTCATGGCAGAGTAGAAAATGAAATGTCCCCTATTGGAGAACTTTCAAAAGGTGCTCTTCTAATATATAAGGAAAAATGAAGGAGTCTGATCCTATTCTCTATCATTCATGAGAGAACCATACTGCATTAAATATCAATAAAGAGAAACGTGATTAACTTCCAACACTGTGCAGTTCTCAGATAAAGTACAGAGATGTTGTTCATATTTTTCCTTAAAATGTAAGGGAAGAATGTAAACTTTGTAACAGAAACAAAACCCCAAAATCAACTGATATAATTAAGAATTATAGTTCACAAATAATAACAGAGGAACATGAAGATTTACCAACAACCTTTTCTTCATCTAAAGAATGATTAACAAGATTCCCAAGTCCAATAAAAGATAATGCTGATGCTAGCAAGTTCATATTGATGGTCGATTAGCTATTACGTCACCTTTATTAACTACATCATAGTATACTACTATAGGAATACTTTTCAGACAAATCTTTCAACCTAACAGTTCAGTGTGTAAATCTGCTTCTCATTCAAGATTTTACAGACACACATTTGTATGTTCTATTCAATGTTACCAGGCTAGTAATAGAACTGTAAGGTAATTTACCTGATGAGAGCCATCTATCTGTATAACTATCAGTTTCATCATAAAGGTCATTCCAGCATTTAATCATATCCCCATTAAGAATGCTATGCAACCCCTGCAAAACAATAGAAACCAGCAACCTTAAAAGATAGTTGTAGACTAGTAGGTCTCCAAAAGAAACCATTTGCCAAAACCAATACTTTTGAAATGAGTTTTTTTTTCCACAAAATTTTGTCCCTATTTTGGCTGTAGCAGAGTTGCTGTACATATACATATTCCTGATGCACCCAAAGCCTTATTATAAGAACCGACTAGCTAGCTGTAGATCTGGAACTCATTCCTGGTGATTTGATCTGTGTCCATGGTACCACAAGACAACCAAATATTTGTGCAAGTGAAGATTTTAGACTCCCATATAGCCCAAAGCCTCAAACTAAGGAATGGTAAATGGATTTTAGGTTAATGACACTGATTTATGCATGACAAGTGGTTTATAGGTAAGCACAAATGCAGAATTCTATTTGAAAGTAAAGTTTAGGTTATGCACAAGATTTGTCAAACATGTGAAATTTTGGACCTTTGGTTTTAGATATAATGACATTATGCATTTCTTTTGGTGTTATAGATACAATGGCGTTATGTTTTTCTTACTCCCTGAAAGGCAAATTGGATCACAAGTTCCCTCAAGTGTTACCATATTGAAATACTGCTATGTAAATTTTTTTTACACTCCTTGCTTGGGAACTTGAGTTAGTAGTTGTCTGAAAGAGAATACATATAAAGAACAGACATTCTCTAT
>CM008335.1:32549513-32565117 GCA_002525835.2 Ipomoea batatas
TTTGTAGAAAGTGATTCCGTATGAATCTGAGAAAGGAATAGGCGGCTTAGAGTTCCATAATTTGTGGGCTTACTGTATCGAGCTAGACGGCCTCTTCTATATCTATTACGGGCCTAAAATTTTTAGACCATTAACCCCATTAAGATTATATTAAATCCAATCAAAACTTGTCGCAAATTTTCATCATTATACGGTGGACCATGGTCACGAAATGGCCGTTTCATTAAGTAAAAAAATGGTTGCCGTCTCAATAAAAAAACTACAATTTATTTCAAAAGATATTGTCTCACATTTGTTTTTATATTATCAAATGAAACTGTAGTTATATTAAAATGAAACGTAGTTATATTAAAATGAAACTGTCTTTCAAAAAAAAAATGAAATTGTAGTTGTGTTGAAAGAAAATTACAGTGTATATAAAATGAAACTGAATAACAGTTTTAGAAATTGTAGCTGTGTTCAAATGAAACTGAATAACAGTTTCACATATTTGAGTGTATAATGTTGTGTCGAATGAAACTATAATTATATAAAAAAGGAACTATAGTTGTGTTGAAATGAACTGCAGTATATATATATGTTATACACACAAAGTTAACAGCGCCGAACAAAATCATTTTAGCTTTTGATGCATGGACCACAATCCATTGTGAACAGCAATCCACAGTAAAATTTGCTACAAATTCTCCTATCGACCATGGTCTCCTTTTGTGAGGATGGAGTATGGGGGAGAAGGTTGCTCTAACTCAAATGTTTTCAAACGCTTTTATTAACTTGCCCAAACATTGTTTATTATCAAGATTATACAAACAAGCATTATGGCAATGACTTTCATACACCACACAGTACGTAATGCACCGGGGTAGTTACAGCTTAGTTGTCCAGAGTGAGCACAATGGATCCAGATGTTTTTCTGCTCTCGAGGTCGGCGTGAGCTTGTGCTGCTTGAGATAGCGGATAGGTATGATTCACGCGTACCTTTAGCACACCCGATGCAACATTGGCAAATACCTCCCCAGCACATTCCAGCAGTTCGTCGCGTGTGCTTGTGTAATCCATCATGGAAGGCCTAGTCAAGAACAGTGATTTTGCTGCAAGAGCGGATAAAGGTACAGGATCTGGTGTTCCAGATGACTGTCCAAAACTCACCATGTAGCCCCGTGTTTTCAGGCATTCTAAGGATCCCTGATCACAAAAACAAAACTTTAACACTATTTTCCACCGAATCAGCAATCGTTAACAAAAACAATAAATAAAAAGTTCAGAGGCCCTTTATTAACAAATATAATAAGGAAAAAAAGAAAAAATAAGGAGATCAACAAGACATGTTTTGATTCAGATACATTGATGCCACTCAAGCAATTTGAGCAGCCTATTTGTTTGCCATGCATACACATTTCCTCATTGAGTACTCATTCAGGCCTTACATCTAGCAAATCAGAGTCATACCAAGATTTGGATTGAAGTCAATCATTGAAATGTTAGGCCAAAGTTTGAGCAAGCTAAAGCAAACAACATAATTTAAGCAAAAATTATGTTCAAACATGATTTCCAAGCTAAATAATTGTTCATGAGATTTTCACCAGTTTCAGTAAACATTTAATAGTGAAGTGAGAATTTAGTACCTGAAAGGTGTCTTTCCCAACAGAATCATAGACAACTTCCACACCTTTTCCAGATGTGATCTCATTCACACGGGAGACAACATCCTCTTCCTTGTAGAATATGGTATGATGGCAACCATCTTCTTTGGCTTGGGCTGCCTTTTCTTTAGTTGAGACAGTTCCAATGACGGTTGCACCAAGGGCATTTGCCCATTGGCACAAAAGGGAGCCAACTCCACCTGCTGCAGCATGAACAAGAACAGTGTGTCCAGGCTCAACCTGAAATATCATGAAAGCTAGCATACTATGAGAAAGCTAAACAATCAACAATCCAATATATACTTTTGGAAAAGAACAAGAGTGATAAGTTAAAAGGACAAAGAGGGATTCAGCTAGCCAAAGACTCCCACAAAAGTCTCAAACGGATGTACACAATCTTTTCTATGTGCAAAGATGTTAATCAAGAACACAATCAGTGCATTTGACCTAATCTATGTTTAGTCCCAAGCACCTTGCCTTCATGCAGAGTGGGAGAAAAGTTGGGGAATAGCAATCTGAGTGCATTAAATTGCTAAATATACACATCCAGTGTACCTTGAAGCATCTGCGAAGTAAGAATTGAGTCGTCATTCCCTTCAGAAGTACAGATGCTGCTGTAATGGGGTCAATAGACGGAGGAACAGGCACCACTTTATCTGCAGGGAGGATTTGTTCTTCAGCATAAGAACCCATTGGGCGGCCAGCATAAGCAACAACATCCCCAACTTTTCTTCCAGTTAATCCAGGACCAACAGCTATCACCACACCAACAGCCTCCATACCTGTAATGAAACAATCACATATCCTCAATTGGATTTCAACTTTTGCCAATTTATGTTAAAAATTCCTGACAGGAATTTAAGGTATACTTCATTTTCAAGATCGTTTTAATGTAAAAACTGGATTCATGAAAGTTAAAACACATATTATCCTGGACCACAGCATCCAATCAATTTGTTCTGTTTTCAAATTAATGGATGACCAACAATTTATCCCTTGTTCACTAACTACTGTTTTCTGCACATTGGTGCTATTACAGAGAGTATCCAAATGATAACACCCTGCATCCTTTCACAGCCTTAGACACCTATTAATTCTATAATTAGAAGAAAGTAAACCTGGTGTAAAGGGCATGTTAGGAGCCTGGTAAACTCCTTTGCGGAAATATATATCAATAAAGTTGAGGCCAACTGCCTGATTTTTCACCTTGATCTCCCCTTCATTTGGATCTCCTACTTCAACATCCTCCCACTTGAGAACCTATAACCAAATTGACCAATCAGTTAGTAAAATTACCGTTCTCAAATAACAAAGAATTGATCAAACTATAAACCCTGAACTAATCATTACTAGAACTAAAATAATATCCCTCACAAAAGGTCAAATAATGTATCATAAAATTAACATTCAATTATGAGAAATCCAAATGCAATTATAAACACTAAGCGAGTGGTAATACACTAAAATCACAGCATAATAAATAAAGCATAGGAAGTTGCAGACGAATAAGGAGAGACACAGACCTCAGGACCACCGAGCTCGTGAACCCTAATAGCTTTGACCATTTTTGGTGCGGTGGATACGGTTTCCGGCGATGTAGAGTGAGCTCTCAGTATCAGAGGAACCTTGGTCTTCTCATTTCGTAGTATACTACTTATAGCAGGTGCCGAAGCGGCGTGGTCAACTGAGAAATCCGGTTTGCTTACTGCGAAGAAAGAAGACCGTCGTGGAATGTGACGGTTGCGATGACGAAACTGCAAGGCCGACGTTGCTAATCTGCTTGATAAGCCCATCTCAAGATACAATGCAATTCTCCTTGTACAACTTCCATAGTTGTTGGGTTTTGTTTTATATGGGTCTAAAGTTTGAAAAATTAATCTATTTCAATAGAGGTGGGCTACTGACCCACTTAAAAAAACCATTTATTTGGGATATTATTATTTGTATCAAATCTTTACTAGTCTTATACTCACATTCTCAAACATATTACTTAAGCAAGTTTAATTTTTGTTAAAATAAGATGTACGCTTAACCAAGAAAGAATCCAATTATAAAAATGAAGGTGGACCTTTTACCTAAAAGAAAGGGTAAAGACACATTTGGCAACACTGTATGAAGAGTAATATGATAAAATGAATGGTGGGGAGGAGCGGTTAGGCTAGGCTGCCAACGATCTCAACCCCGAATCTTTGTTCATTGGTGAGAGGCAGGTTGTTCGTCCTATGGGGTGGACTACTCGATCGAGCCATACGGTGAGGTGATAGTGTGGGGTTATGTGTGCAATATTCGGTCAGTTGGTGGGGACTCTGAACGTGCTCTATAGTGTTGTGCGCATGAAAATGTTTGACAAGAGAACACGAAACCTGGTGGGACACGCGTATGGCGGAGAAAGACGGAACATTGTGGTCCGCGCACATGTCCACAACATGCAGCCCTATATATGAGTAATATAAAAGGTGGGGGTGTCTCGTTCAGACTATCATCAACTCTTATTCTCTCTTGATTTCTCTCTCAGTCAACGACGCAGTGCGTTAGTTGTCTTTGCGGTCCACTAGTTAGCAGTGGTAGTTCACCCTTTGGAGTTGGGCTTGGTAGTTTGGCCCCTTGGACTAAATTTATCCCCTTTGTTTATTTAGTATACTTGCAGCGCAACCCGTTTGTATTATTTTAAGGATTCTGGGTCCTATCAATCTAATATGCATATCATACATATTACTCGATTTCAATCCAATTTTATGTGTGTTTGGTCCATTAAAAATCATCGCGCACACATATATAGCTTTATATGTTTTTTCTAGCAGCATGCTTGTCTAACATGACAACACAAATAGTTATACTTTAACAAATTTAAAAATTATCAATGGCTTGCACATTCGGAATCTACTTAAATATTAGAATGCCACGATTGCACCACATGACACATCATTTAGAACTTTAAGGGATTTTGATAAAATATACCCTGTATTTGTTAGGACCTCAATTCACTTAACTTAGGATATTTATTTAACAAAATTTTCAAAAATAATTATCAAATATCGTTCTCTTTAAAATTAGTAATTATTGAATTATCCGTCTTTAAAGCACATTGTGGATGCTCAATTGGTTTTGGTTGATTTTTTTACTAATAAATAGTTTTTTTTTAATAGTCATAACCAATCAAATTTTTTTAAATAATTGATTTTTTTTTACTTCATAATCAGTAACATGTCATTACATAATACATACATAAATTTAAGTGTTCATTAAACTCTCACATATTCAAAATAGCCGTACTTATGTGATAAACTAAAAATTATTGATTTCATAACCAATCAATAAATAAAAATTGTAAGATAGTGTATCTGCAGCTATTGCAACTAAAGAAACGGGGGAAGGAGGAGGAAAAGACCATACAAAAAATGAAAAAGAAGAAGTGTCAAAGAAAGTACAATTGAATCATTTATCTATTTTCAATGACATAGTAAATTAGTTTTGTTTATGTATTTATTATTTTGTAACACCCCTATATCACATAATAAATGTATAAAGTTATAAATACCACAAATTTTCATAGTTCAACATGACAATAATACTTTTATTTTTATTAATTATTACAAATTACCTGACTCCACATTGCATTAAAATTACATTTATGTATTAATTAAATATGAATATAAATTATATATTATATATTATCACATTATGTGATATTTTGGTGAAAATGTGTGTATTTGCTTGACCCCATAACAAATACTACAAAAACATTTGTACCTTTTTTTTCTTGTTTGGTGTAAGTTGTAATCTTGTATAGGGTAATGTCGAAGACCGTTATATCAGTTGGAAACGTCCAGAACCGCAGTTTATAATCCCCTGCGCCAATCTACCACCAATAATATCCTACAACGCCACGTGTTCGGAGTTCATTGGTCCGACGGAAAAGCCTCAATAGTCCAGCAATGGCCACTTGACCAGTCAATCTTCCACCACATTGAACTTCATAATTATTCTCTTAATAATACATCGTAATTACTTTTCTGTTTCTGCTTTCTACCAGCGTTCGTCTACGAATCTTCGCTTTCCGGCGAGATCAAAGGTACAACCCTAGTTTTCTCATCCCAAATTTAAGGTTTTAATCACTTTTCGGACACGAAATCATCGGAATACAAATTAAAGGGAAGGAGAAGAAGGGGAAAAGCTGTTTTTATAGTCTGAAAAGTTGTTAATTGAATTGAACAATCCGATCAAGGTTTTTTAGCGTAGCGTCAGTTGTGTATCGTTGATTTGAGTTTACTGTTTGTGTATCGTGCGTTTACGTTTTTATGCTTTTGGTTATTAGATTATTTGAAACTGCAGTCCAACGGTAGTGTCAGTTTTCCATGGAGTCTCGAATTCTCGTGGGATTGCTTGTTGTTAAAGTGATGGAGTTGATTAATTTAGGGTTTGGTTGAATCTTTTAACATCAGTTAATTGACTTATGCGTGTTTGTTCTGGCTAGGTGAATTTTTGATTTCTTCCATAGTTGGTAATAGTAGTTGGTCAAAATTCAATGCCTTCGGCTATTTCGCCTCAGTGGCAAGATAAGGCTAGTGGGTTTTTCCAATCCTCAGGTAACTCATCTTGGATTTATTTAACTTCTCCTTGAATTCTTGTATGAACACTATATTTCATAGGCATGATTAACTTTTTGGTGTAGGGGCCAAGCTGAAAGAAGCTGGGCAGTCTGCAGGAACAGTTTTGGGGGAGGTTGCTAAGGATGCAAAGGGAAATGTCACTGAGGTTGCAGAGAAGGTTGGATCTGTCGTCAAAAGCCGTTGGTCATTTCTACAGCAGCCATCAACAAGACAAGCTATGCAAGAGCGTCTAATTTCTGCAGCTGCCACCACTAGCTTATTCTTGAGGAAGGGGTTTTCAGAGACAAAGGATAAGGTTGTTGTTGGGAAGACAAAAGTTGAAGAGGTAATAACTAGAAGGAAATTTTATGGTGTCTGTGTTTAAGTAGTCAATGATTAAATAGAAGCAATTGGGGAGTGTGCATCATCCTTTATAGGTTTGCGGGTCCTTGAAACATTTAACTTCTATAAGAGAAAGAGTATTGATATTTACATAACTAGTAGAAGGGAATTGGCAAAGTAATATGTGATGCCATCACTAGGTTACCAAATTTGGCTGTCACATGTGCCCTTAATTTTTTATATGGATATGCTATTATTTTTTTAGTAACCCTAAGGCTATCATTGTGAAATCAGCTTGTCTGGCAATCCATTGTTATTAATAATCTACTGTGTATTGGTGTATGTATGTCCAAGTCTCGTATATGCATACACAAATTGGGTTAAATCGTGATGGGCCTTCATTGAAGCCTAGATATTATGCTAATTAGCTAATATAACTTACATTGCAAGAAAATAGAATCTTGAACATATAGGGTAAACTGTAAATTGGTTTAACATACAGTGTTGACTTTAGGAGAGAGAACTTTCCCACTGCATTAGCATAAGAAAAAGGGGATTTTAGAAATACTTCTGACAATGGCTTACAACCATAATATTATGGTTCAGGTGGCAAAGAAAACAGCGCAAAAAAGTAAGACCCTGATGACTGATATCGAGCGCTGGCAGAAGGTATATACACCCTATTAAGCTTTTTTCTTTTTCTGATTAATTACTTTGTGAAGTGGAGACTAAATAATTATGCTTTCCCTTTTACCAATTGCAGGGAGTTGCAAGCACTGATGGTATGTTTCCCCTCTGTTGATGACCATATGACTTGCTATAATTTTAGATGCTTTATTGGTCTGCATATGTTCAAATTCAGACAAATGATCAAGACACTTAAACTTGGGGGAAGGGGGATGAGCATAACCTTACTTATTTTGGAGAGGTTGTTTCCTGGCCTGACCATGTGGCCTAACAGTCAGCGACTGAGCTTTGGACCTCTGCATTAGGTCCAACCTCTAATATTAGTTCATGACTACATTTTTTGCGTAATATTTTTCTTAAATTAAAGTTCACATTTTGCACAATGCTCATGATAGGAATTAGGATGCAATTTTATTTTATTTTCATTGGGGGAAAAACTAGCCAAACCAGACAATTTAAGATGCCAAGTAATTCTCTTGTTACCACTGTGCTTTGCCCATTTGGATTTGCCTCTTTAGTGCTGGTGGCCCTTGTCTATGTGACAAACAGTGTGGACTATAAGTTATTGATGGTTAGAGAGAGTCTACTTACTTTATTTTATTTGTCTCCCCAGTGTTTGGAGTTCCCATTGAGATCACTGTTCACAGACAACAATCCACCAGGCCTATCCCATCTATATTGGTCAAGTGTGCAGATTATCTTGTGTTATCAGGTGATAATAAAACCCAATAAATTGGCTTTCTGATCTTGTTCATTGAAGACGATACAATATGATGAGCATGACTTCCTTCTTTTGGTGCAGGACTCAATTCTAGGGGGTTATTCAAGTCTGAAGGAGACAAAAAGACCATTCAGAATTTGGTTTCACTATACAATGAAGGTATATGACCATCCATGTGGTACTCATTGGACTTCTACATTTCTGCTAACGGTTTTCATTCATTCTTGTGTTACAGATCCAAGTGCAACACTGCCTGAGGGTATAAATCCACTTGATGTTGCAGCTCTTATAAAGTGCTATCTTGCAAGCCTGCCTGAGCCATTGACAACCTTCCAGTTATATAATGAAATCAGAGATGCTCGCTCTAGCATACCTACAATGAGAAATATATTGAAGAAGCTTCCTACTGTCAACTACATGACACTGGAATTGATTACTGCATTGCTGCTACGTGTTAGCCAAAAATCTCCAGTCAATGAGGTAGGATCTATCTGTCTGGTGCCAAATATAAGATACAATGTTCACTTTTCTTCCATAACTTGCTACATCCCTAGAAGTGCTCCCTGGTGTTAATTGTTTGAAATGCTTTTTTTTTTTTCTTTCTTCAGTCTCTGGTGACATTAGTGTTTAAGGTTGTGCATATAGATTTGCTTATGAATTTTTCTCCGGAGTGATACTTAAAATTTGCATTGACATGATTTGTTCTGTGGCAGATGGATGCTCGAAGCCTTGCCATGGAAATAGCTCCAATCATTATGTGGCAACACGGAAGGAGTCCCGACCAATATAAACAGTTCTGGAGTCAGTTACCAAAAAATCACCAGAAGACTCGTTTAGATTCTGATTCTAACTATAGCCCATGGGACATGCTTGCAGGTGAATGATATTCCATTAATTATAAGCACTTTTGCCAATTTTCATTACATGCATTTCAGTGACAGTCGACTTACCGTGCTACTATATTTTTGGGCATTTAGATGAAGATGAAAACGTAGACGCTTCTTCTCCTATTCCTTTGGATGATGGCTTGCCTGTTGACTTTGGTGTGATCGAAGTTGTTCAGTGCTTGATTGAACATCATAATGCAATATTCACAGATGCAAATGAGACTGTTTGGAGGTGACTGATAACTCAATTTCAGCGACCCTTACGCTCTGGAGATTCAGTAAGCCATTGCCAATAACTTCTCCAGAATGGAGTTTGAGGAGTGTGCCATCTCAACATTGGAGAGTTTCAGGGTTTCAGCATGCATGTCACTGTAAATTTTTGTTTATTTGCAATGGTCATAGGTTATGGTCTGTCATGAGTACAAGAAAAAGATTCATTTTTTGTCATCTTTGAAGTTTGAAGATGATTGATTGTACATGGGTGATGGGTTCATCAGTGACATAGCAGACATGATTGAATATGATTGCTTGTACATGGGTGATGGCTTGTGCTTGTGCTTGGAGTTAATGTTTTATTCTGGGACACATGCAAATAGTTATAAACCCATATTCTACATGCATCTCTTTAGTCTTTTATTTGCTTACAGTTCTACAAAATTTTCCAATATAATGTATGTGTATACAGTATACTCACTACAAGTCTATACCAATTTATAATAAATAAATAAATAATGAACAAATACAGCACTCCAAACAATTAAAGATGAGCCTACTAACAGGGAATTGCAACATAATTATGAGTTATGTGGAGCTCATAGATATAACGATTTTTTTTTTTTTTTTTTGAGTGAAGACTGTAACTCGTAATCACTATTCGAGGATGATGTGTAGTGCATTGTGTAAATCTCATAGTGCATTGTGTAAATCTCATAAGGATGACCTTTAAGTATAAGAGTTATATTTTACTCACTTGTTCACCAATTTCGTGGTGTATCATTGTTTTTTTTTTTTTTTGGGAAATACAAAAAAAATCTACCGCCACTGCTAAAAGAATGTGCCTTATGTTATAGTTACAAATTTATATTATTAGTCAGCTTGGTCGGTTACACCATATCATTGTTTTTCTTGTCTCTATCAATTATAATGACTGGATAGTAATGCAGCCGGCAGGAGACATGGATAGGTATTCCTGATTGTCATTTTATTAATGTTTTACTTTACTTATTTTCCTTTTATCAAAACGTTAACTTAAATTTCATCACAGTTGTTTTCAAAAAAAAATAAATAAATAAAAATTCATCACAGTTGTATATTTCTGACCAAAAAATGACGGGAAATTCCCTTTTGAAACATTATTGACGACAAAAATCAACGGTTTAGTTGTTGGGTTTTGACGAGATTCACGTCTGCTAAGATCCCCTTATGGCTTTACCCAATATCCAACTCGATTTCTCACTTTCTCGTTAACAATCAGATTTTTTTTCCCCTTTTTTATGTTTCTCGAAACTGGGTAGGATTTTCTGCTCAAATAAATTCCAGATATTTATCTGAATAAAAACTGAAAAAAATTGAAAAAAAAAAAATTATAGTATTCCAAATTATGGAGAGGTGCGATGATTCATTACCGGGAGGAAATGAAAATTCTTGCCCAATTGCTGATATTGATTCCCAAAGCTCAATCTTGAGCTCAAATCTCTTCTTGGATGGCGTTGGAGAGGTTGTTGTCACCCTTAATTCCGACGGGTTGTCTTGTAGATCAGCTGAATCTATTTCTAACGTAAGTTTTTTCCATTTTGTGCATTTGTTTTCGTTGATATATAATTTTTAGGGTTGTTTAAAAGATCCGAAGAAGATGAAGATTTATATCTTTTTATTTTATTATCTGGTGAGTTGTTTTTTATGGTAGTTTGGAAATTTAGTTTCCCTATTGTTTGGGCATTGATCTGAAACAATGAATTCAGCTAGAAGGTTTGGATGCCATTGGGGTCATTTCTTAAGTTTCTGAAGTATAACATAGTTGGTTTGGATGCCACAATAAAGCGAAATCCATACATTATATATATATATATGTGTGATTGTGTGAATTAGTGTGAGTTGTTCACCTTGTTAAAGCAACTAAAGGAGATGGTTTTGTATTCGCAACAACTTAATAGTCGATATGAAGTGTAGTGATGTATGTGGTAAATATGTTAGCAAGGTTAATAGTTTATTTAGATTGTATCATTTATGTTAGTGTTGTTGATCCGAAACTGATTAACCTATCGTGTATGTTAGTGTATGCTAGTTTTGTTGATCCAAGGCTTTCCTGGTTGACCAAAATCACTTGGATCGGCTTGTGGATTTGAGTTTTTAAACCTAAAATGAGTATTCGTCTTTCTTTTTTACTACTTAATAACAAATGCCATAACAGAGAGAAGGAAAGGAGGGTACTTTTAGGTATTTATATCTGGCTGTTTATTTTCACTGTTACCAGTTATATTGTACTTAAATTTTCTAAAGGAATAACCCTTGGATTGTTTTGTCTATTCATGGTAGGAGGATGATCCATCCCTTTGTTTAGGCTTAAAAATTTTCCGCAAATGTGAAATTTCTGTGAAATTTTGTGACGTCTATGCCATTGACTCTCTTGGTTGGGGCTTGGTTCGTGAATCTTCGCTTCCAAATGCTAGTGGATTATTCTCTGGCTACTCATTTGAGGTTATGGTTTATCTTACAGAATTACAGTACCAACCAATAGTTTTTATTCTATTTTGTCTTAATCAGTGGGCTGAATTTTTATTTGCCACGGCAGATGTATCGGTTTACTGTACACTATGTTCAGAAGTCAAGAAACCACCCTACTGTTTGGATCCCATCGCAGTATTGTTTTGGCCATAAGGACCTGCGGACGTGCCAGATGTGGGTTAATCAGATCAGAGCTACTCTATGCTTGCAGGGAGGGCGACCTAAAAGTCTTCTGGTACGTTTGTTTAAGTGGCTAATGCTGCAATGTGATGAAGTTTAAAGTTAGTAATTCAGTAATGAAGTCTTGTCGTTAAACTATAAACATAAGATAAGCTTGTTGTAAGATTTTTTTCCAGACTTTCTTTTTGATTGACTAGGTTTTTGTTAATCCAAGGAGTGGGAAAGGAAATGGATGTAGAACTTGGGAAGCTGTGGCTCCTATATTTTCACAAGCCAATGTAATGACGAAGGTAATTTCTAAGCTATAGCTGTCCCTTCTGATTTGCTCTTCTAGAATTTGTAAGATAACCAAGGACTTTCCAATCTCATGTTTGTAGTTATACACAAATCATTTACCATTGATTATGCATAAGAATCTATTTTATCCAATTAGCTCATGTCTGGAGTGATCATTTAGTTGGCCAAATAAAATTATTTAGGCTGAAATTGTCTAACATACGAGTATATATTTAACTTGGGGAGTTTTTAAGGCCTTTCGTTGTTTCTGTTGGTTACTTATATCCTATCAGTGAGCCCAAAAGTTGGTGTTATTTTGTGAGGCAGATTCCATTTTCTGTCTCTTTCTATTCAGCAAATCATTTTGGTAGAAGTCTTCATATGGGGGTTTGGATGAAATCCTGTATGATAAGCCAACTGAGGTGATTATTCATGTGGAGATATTGAAATGATGAGCTGGACCTTCCTATGATTTACTTCTTGCTTCTTGAAAACGTAAGGCTTCAAGTCTAATTTGTGAAATGAATCCATACGAAAGAAGTTTGAAAAAGAACAAGAAACCTTTATAAATGCGGTAATAAAAACTAGATCATGAAAACTATAATGGATCATATGAAGATTCTTGGAATTGAGGCAGTTGGCTAGGGATGGAGTACAAGTTCTTTCATCAATTAAGATTTGACAAATACCGTCCTCAAATCTGTGGAGATAATTTGACATGATGAATACCTTACTTTGTAGTAAAGTTCTTGTTTCAAAGTGATTTGAAAACTAACTTAGTCATGCAAGTTTGATGGATGGGTTATTGAAGTGTTGTAGATTATGAACCATCTTCCATTCAAAAGGGCTGTTCTCCACAATTTGTTTTCAACAATTTTGATCAGGTCACTGTAACGGAAAGGGCAGGGCAAGCTTTTGATGTAATGACCTCAATCTCAAACAGGGAGCTTCATTCATATGATGGTGTGGTAACTGTTGTAAGTGACAAGACTTCTTTCTAATCTATCTAGAATTTCTTCTTCTTGAAACATGACTTTTGCTCAAGAAATTGAAACGTAGAATCTCTGTGCAGAAGAACTCTATTTCCACACTTTATTCCTAATTGTTATGCTATTCAAATCTGTGAGTAATTGTTTAAGAACATAAAAGAAACCTTGATTTGGACTATAGAAACAGTATTCTGCAAATTGAAATTTGTTCTCTTAATCTCTTTACGGTTCTACACTATTTGCTACAATTTCAGGGTGGTGATGGTTTTTTTAACGAAGTACTAAATGGACTTCTATTGTCAAGACATAAAGCTTCATACCCACCACGCCCAACAGAATCTATTCATCCTGTTGAGAATGGTAGCAATGGGATGGCTCATGATGCAAATGGAAACACAGAAGAGCCTTCTGATAATAATGAAGATTTCTCACCTCTTCTCACTCATTCAGAACTTGGTGGAAGGCAAGGTACAAATCTCAGTAGGTAAACTTTTCATATAGTTTCTCTTCTACACATTGCCAATATCTGCGTAACATTCTCATTGAAATGTATCTGGTTTTACAGGAGAGACTGATGATCCTTGCAACACAGGTTCGTTAACTTACAGTTCAAGGCAATCATCTGAATTAGTTGGTTATTTCAAGTCTTATTTCATCCTTGATTCTTATAAACAATTTGTTCACAAGCTTTCACTTAGTATTGCTTTATTTTTCAACTTTGCTTTCATCATGGTTTGGACAGATCGGGATTCTTTTTTATTTCCAAATGAACGCTTCAGGTTCGGGATTATTCCATCAGGATCCACTGACGCTATTGTAATCTGGTACATACTTTTATTAGCTTGTGGACTTGGTCCTTAGCATCAATAACATCAATAACATTTTTTGTTTGCTACTACAACAAGCTATATACTTTTCTTTAGATTGTCCGCATGAGCACATATGAAATTCTATTCGTCTCTGATTTATGTGTGTGTGTGTATTTCAATCTGGTGCATGGTACATCGTGATGTTTTATTTATTGGAATTATGTTCCGTATGCAATGATTTATAGCATCTATAGGTTGGAAGAAATCACTTCCAGTTCTAGGCTAATGAATCCAACTTCTGCTTTCACTTTTGCAGTACTACTGGTGCTCGGGATCCTATAACATCTGCCTTACAGATTATCCTTGGTAAAAGCGTGTGCCTTGATATTGCTCAAGTTATAAGATGGAAAAAAACGTCCACCTCAAAGGATGAACCCTGCGTACGCTATGCAGCCTCTTTTGCTGGGTATTATTTGTTTACCATCATCAGCAACTGACTAAACCTTTCTTTCCCGAATGTCCACTATTTTGATACTCATAAAAAACCAAACTACCAAGAGAAACTGTGAAATTTAACTTTACTAAATTCAAGTATGGAGTATACTACCGGTGCCTCTGAAGTATTTTGTGAGGCATGTTGGAGTTAAATCTATTCTAAATTTAATGCCGATATATTGGAGTAATAAAGTGTTATGTCTTAATTAACTGCTGAGATAAGGAATGTTTTTCTCCTCTTTGATTTATTTTATTCTCTTGATAGGTATGGATTTTACGGAGATGTAATCACAGAAAGTGAAAAATATCGTTGGATGGGACCTGTACGATATGATTTTGCAGGAACTAAAGTGTTCCTTCGACATAGGTATGTTTGGTTGATTCTGCTTATGTGCACGGATGAAATTATTAGTTTTTTTTTTCTATATTTATTCTTGTGAATCTCGTGCAAAACGAGCTTCACTGACAGAAGTATAAATTGAGAGAGGGTTTTAAAAGAAAACCTTATTCTTAACTCCAAAATAATATGCTTACTAGCATTTCTCTTAAATATTTTCTTTATTTACGTTTTTTTTTTTTTAATAGCTCGTATGAGGCAGAAGTTGCATATTTGGAAGTTGATTCAAAGAAAGCAAACTTGGGTGAACAGGGAGGGCTACAAGTCAGTAGGAAAAAGCCATTTTGTAGCCTACGTAAGAAGCCCGAAAGAATAGTGTGTCGTGTGAACTGCAATGTATGTAACTTAAAAGCAGGCGAAACATCACCAAGACACGAGATATCTGAAACATACTCGGAGGAATCAAACTCGGAGGAATCGAGATGGTTGAAGTCCAAAGGGCGGTTTCTAAGTATTGGTGGTGCAATAATATCTTGTCGAAACGAAAGAGCTCCTGATGGCCTGGTGGCTGATGCACATCTTTCAGATGGTTTCCTACATCTTATATTGATCAAAGACTGCCCTCATGCATGTTATTTATGGTGTCTCTCTCTCTCTCTCTCCGTCTCTCTCACTCGTTCACTACCAATTGTTTGACTTCCATTCAATTAGTGTTCATTATACACGACGCATGTCTTGTATTCTCCAATATAGTGTTCCACCCGGTTGCACCTCTACATTGGAGGGGTGGGTTTGAGCCTCAGTGGAGGCGATATTGGCTCTTTGTGCGCCATTTAGTTGAGAAAGTAGCTATGAACAGATACTACATTGTAACAGAGTCAATAGTACTCAAAAAAAAAAAAAAAAAAAAAAAAAAAAAAAAAAA
>CM008335.1:32577201-32588683 GCA_002525835.2 Ipomoea batatas
TAATTATAATATTATAAGTTCATTAGTTCTTTTAATTTGAATTAATTAGAGAATTTTATTTAAAACGCACCTCTAAATTAAATATTGTGCACTTTCAGATTGCACAAACTCTTAGGGGGGGTGTATTCAATCACGACTTTCATGAACTTTTAAATATTTTTATCAACTTTAAAAGTTTGGTGGTATTCAATTTAGACTTTTATAAACTCTTTAAAAGTATACATGTATTCAATTCAAACTTTTCAAAACTCTTTAAGAGTATACATGTATTCGATTCAGACTTTTATAGAATTATTAAAAATCTACTGGTATTCAAAAAGTTATTGACTTTCACAAACTCTGTCAGAATAGGATTTCTATATACTTTATCTTCATTAATATAAATAGATAAAATCCAACTCCAAACTTTTCAACATTATCTACAAACTTTTTTTCCTCTATCTAAACTAGGCAAAATTTTCATCAATTTTCCGGTACGTTTCAAATCTTTCATAAATATTTTTTTTTAATGTTCAAGCAAATTTTTTGTTGCCATTACAACAAAATAATTGTTGCGATCGCAGCCAAAAAAATTTGATGTTCGCAGCAAAAATTTTTGCTGATGGTTGCAACACAATTTTTAATTTATATTTTTAAAATTTTATTTAATTAATATGTTTATAATTTTATATAATTGTATGTTTATTAATTTATATATATATATATATATATATATATATATATATATATATATATAGTATTAAGTTGAATTTTTTAAGAGATATTTATTAGTTCCGCATTAGTTGTTTCATTAGTTCAAGAAATATTTTTATTGATTATATTTATAAAAATTGATTATATTTCCTTTATGAATAATATACTATATTTTTATGACATCAGTATTTTCATTAGAGATCGTATACTCGCATCTAATCAACCTAACATTAAGGATCGTCAAAGACGAGGCCCACACCGCCCCGACATTTTTCCCTTGTTCTCAGTCATCCGATTCGCCCACGACGAAACCGTAAAAGCCAGGTTAGCCACAGCCCACAGTGAAACCGCAGCGGCTTTTTTCACATTTTTATTTACTGAGTACTCCGTACTTATTTTTACGCTGGACCGGACTCTCACCATACCTTCTTCCACTTTCCGATACGCCTCGCATTCAACAACTCCCCAACCATCCTTCACTCTTCCCGTGCTCTTCCTTTTCTCCTTTCTCTCTCTACAAAATTGCTCTATTTTTGATTTTTTGTCTTCTGAATTTGAAGATTCCAAGTTAGCAATTGAACACTTGCGGTTTTTTTATTCTTAGTATCTAATGAGATATTAACTGAAAAAGTGCCAAAAAAGGAGGGAGATGAGAAACGGCCGAACTGTGTGCTCGTCGGAATCGGTGAACGGCGGCCAGGATGTCTATAGCTGTAAAGAGTCCGGTGCTTCGTCTCCGGATCATCTTGTTGTCATGGTCCACGGTATTCTCGGAAGGTAAAAATATCTCCCCGATTATATATGATTTTTTCCAACTCTATCGTTAACTGTTGTTCGGTTATGCGTTTTTCTTTACCTTTATTTTTTAACTTGTGTACTTGAATTGGATGAAATTGGAGGAGAACTGAGATTTGCCTCGAATTCGCGTAGAAGTCGGGATTAGGCAGTTGTCGAATGTTTGTGTTGAAGTTCATCTGTAAATTGTTGATTACTCTTTAGAACTTAGGTTTTCCTCAAAATTAGTGTTCTAAGTTTCGAATTATGTGCCAAGAGGTTGTGGATAAGATGAGAGATCTTACTCTGCGTTTGCTTTGCAATGGAGTTACATTATTTGCTTAGATTTTGCAAATAAGGTACATTTCTGCAAAATGTAATAAGTTCTCTCAATGCCACACCATGGCTACAAGCATCTTATAAAGACTGATAAGTTATAGGATGCCAGAACTGCTAAAATGTTAAAGGTGCCATTAACTAATTGCTTTTACTCAGAAGCCTAAATGCTTCCTTTTCCTTGACTTTTCTTATTCAAGTAGAAAATGATCAATGCTTCAACTATTCAGCTACTCATTTTTTTGGGGCTTCCATATGTTACTGCAGTACCACAGATTGGAAGTTTGCGGCAGAACAATTCGTCATGGCACTCCCTGACAAAGTTTTTGTTCATTGTAAGCTCATTATGCCATGAAGTTTCTCGCAGTTCTTATCTATGCATATTCTGTTAGGTTCATTCATGGGACATTATTTAGAATACTGGATATTGAATGTTGGTTATTTCTCTATGCACGCTGCTCTTCTCTTTCCTTTCATTCTCTGGTTAAAAGTGATTTACTTGAATATCCTTAGCAATTGTTACTTGTTTTGCAGGTAGTGCTAGTAACATGGCTATCCTAACATTGGATGGTGTTGATGTTATGGGTGAGAGATTGACAGAAGAGGTTTGTCTAGATATAATACCTACAATTATTTTTGCTCCCGCCTCCCTGGCCTGTAGAATTAAACATGTTCTATGTATAGGTCCTTGAATTAATAAAAGAAAAGCCTGGTTTACGGAAGATTTCTTTTATTGCACATTCTGTTGGAGGACTTGTAGCAAGGTATACCATTGGCAGACTATATAGATCCACAAGAAGGCAAAATACAGAGGAGTTATCTACTGATACCCCTGAAGAAGTGTCAAAGGGCACCATTGCTGGTTTGGAACCAATGAATTTTATCACTGTTGCCACACCTCATCTTGGATCAAGGGGCAACAAGCAGGTATCCTGTACACTTCTTCAATGTTGAATGTCTGCTTTAAGTTCAATGTTCTACATCCACAAAATTAAATTACAACGGAATTCTCTTTTTGCAATATTGGACTGTATAGGTTTTCTCAAACTATGGTATGGTCTCTAAGTTAATATGTAGTCTTTTGATTTATGAAATTCTTGTTCAGCTGATAGTTGGACCCAATATTGGTTGTGAACCTGTAGTAGCCTTGACTAGCCTTTAAGATCACGTTGAAATTCGCATTTTAGGTTATCCTGTTTTCCAAATCAATTTCTACAGTTCATTTGAGTATGAAAGGATCTCTGTTATTGACTTCTCAACATTGAATGCCGACGCTTAGTTTAATGCTAAACATCCACAAAATTAGTTAATAAGTGGATGCTCAATATTGGAGTGTCTGATTACTCTAAAACATTATCTCTAAGGATGGGCATCAGACCAGGTTGGGTTTGAACCCGATGTATGGTTCAGGTACCCAAATTTTTAGGTGAAGTATTACAAAGCTGAAAGGCCAAAGCAAATAAGGGGGATACAGATTTTTTATTATAGTTCTTGAGTCAAGTTGGGTTGGATCTTGGTGATTATAACCCCAAAAATCTATTGATCCAAAAGCCATGTAGGATTGTAGGCGTGTAGTCTATATTTTGCTATTTACCTTGAGGTTTTTTGGGTTCACGAGATAGGGTGGGAAAATATTACTCTGATCTGTGAGATGAATGATCTCTATTCTATTGCTTCCTAAATCTTGTGGACTGTAGATTTTCTAATTGAAAGGACATTCAACCACTCTTGTTTCAATCAAATGTGATTACTTCATTAGTAGTTTTCTTTTTCTGTCCTGACTGTTTTAAGCTTATGGTCAGGTGCCATTTCTTTTCGGAGTTACTGCCTTTGAGAAAGTTGCAGGCCATGTGATTCATTTGATATTCAGGAGAACAGGGAGACACCTTTTCCTAAGGGATGATGATGAAGGGAAGCCTCCATTACTTAGACGCATGGTGGAAGATGATGGTGAATTGCTTTTCATGTATGTTGTTTCAACTATCTTGTGTCATATCCGTGGATGGCCCTCATTTGAAATTGTAGATGCCACAGCTAGCAATGAATGTGTGTGCATGTAATATGCAAGTACATTTATGTTACTTCAAAACTCATGTTTGCAGGTCTGCCTTGCGTTCATTCAAGCGCCGAGTGACTTATTCGAATGTTGCTTATGACCGTATCCTTATTGCATTGCTGAATCAACAATTATTGTACCTTACATTTTTAATACTGAATTTCACTTTTCCTTAATAGTTGTTTGTTTAGATATTGTTGGCTGGAGAACATCATGCATAAGAAGAAATAACGAACTGCCTAAGGTATTATATTCTTTACATTGTCACATCTTTGCTGCTATTGGTGATTTCATAATATTCTTTTGATTGTAGTGGGAAGAATCCTTGAACAAGAAATATCCCCACATTGTGTATGAAGAGCGGTGCAAGGCATGTGATGGTGAGCAGGGTGAGTCTATTGTTATGGAAGATGATTGTCAAGACAAGCTGGAAGGTTTGTAGCCTTTCTTCGTACTTTCCCCCCGAGTGTTTTTGCTGTTCTCTGGTGCTTTGTCTGTCACTATTTTCTTGTTCACCAATTCTCCATTATATTTGGGCTATGATGCAGAGGAACTGGTGACATTTTTATCTCGTGTGCCATGGGAGAAAGTAGATGTCAGCTTCCATACAAGCAGAATGAAATTCGCTGCTCATAGTATTATCCAGGTCTGTGTGTTGCTTTTTTGCCCTTGATACTCTTCAGCTATAGCAATTTTCTGAATGGAATGGAAACTGCAAACGAAAAGGACAATTTCATATTTTCCAGCAAAATAAATTGCAGGTCAAAGTCCAGAGTGTGCATTCAGAGGGCGCAGACGTTATACAACATATGATTGATCACTTTCTTCTATAGAACAGCAATTTTTTAGTAAGCTACTATGTGCATCAGCAGCCTCACCACTTTTTATTAACAGCCTTTTGTCTTCAAGGCTTACCGCTTACCTGATGTCATATGCTGATAATCAACGTGTATCAAAGGCTGCAGGTTGAAAGGTCAGTTCTCATGATGCTATCATTTAGTAAGCTACAAAGGAAGCAGCCTATGTGAGATCTAATTTATTGTTGATGTGCTGCAGTGTATAATATTACACTTTGGTCCAACTAATAAAACAGAATTACAATTGTATTCCACTATTCCGTATTTAATGTTCACACAATATTTGTATTTCCCCAATCCCCTACCCCCCCAGAATATATCTTCTTTATAAACCATTTAATTTTTTTTAAAGGTAGTGTTAAATAAGAATGATGTTTTAATTCCTCTAATAATATTTTCCATCTTTTACTGTCACATCTATTAAGAGAAAATATTATTTGGTAAATAAATACTCATAATTGGTAGATCTAGTATATATATCTCTTTTTTTTTTTTTTTTTCTTCCATTGAAAGCGTATGTATAGTTGAAAACAGAGTTTATTCAATAACGTATATTGTCAAATAAAATTATTGTTGCTGTGTATGTGAAAAATGAAACTAAAAAATAGAGTTAATGCAATAATGTATATTGTCAAATAAAGTTGTAATAGAATTAAAATTATACTTTGGTAACTAATGTGTGTTAAAAATGAAACTAAAAACAAAACAACATTATCAAATAAAACTGAAGTGTAATTAGAATGATACTTACTTCATGGTCAATGGTGCTACATGGACCATGATCCATACTAAAATTTGGTGTGGCAAACACAGCTAATTACCATGATAATATGACAATTTATATCGTGGACCATGGTCCACATAGCATTGTGGATTGGACCTTTGATCAAAACAACGTCGTTTTGATATTTAAGCTTCAACATATTTTGTAGTTTCCCCTTTCTCATGTTTCAACACAAATTTTAATTTGTTCAAGGTATAGAATCAATACTCTTAAGATACAAAATTTCATAACACGAGACAAAAATTCATAGTATGACAACACGACACATACACATGTTATATATTTACTTATTCTCAAATTTAATTTATGTAGATAATATATGTCTTATAGGCACATAATTTTATAATACAAGACATAAATTTGTAAAATAAGACAAAATATATTGTGTTACACAACTACCGATCTATTTCAGGTACAGAATCCATACTTTTAAGGTACAAAATTGCATAACATGAGACACAGAAACACATATAACGCAAGACACGTACACATGTTTTATATTTACTTTTAGGTATAAGACATAAAAACACATAACACAAGACATAAAAACGCATAGCACAAGACACAAAAGCGCATGTTATATTTACTTTATCTCAAGTATACAATCCATATACTTAAGATACAAAATTACATAACATGAAACATAGAAACACATAACACAAGATACATACACATGCTTTACAATAAATAAATAAATAAAAACTTGTAACATGATTAAAACAACAAACGGTCACTTGTCAAAATTAAAATTCAAAACCAGGGTATAACAATTGTGATAATACTGGTTTTATACTTGGGCCCCTTCTTGTTGACATCATGTTTTGGGTTTGGGACGTGTAGACATCAGTGTTTAATGCAGGAGAGATGCTTTGCAAATTGCAAGTTGCAACCACTGGGGTCGGGACCATGCATGGCACAGGTATCCCAATTCCATTTATACGATGATAGTGAGTGTTGTGTTGGCCGCCGGTTACTTTCATGAACCTGGTAGCTACTGAAACACAACCGGTCCGGATACATCCCATCCTAAATCCTATCCCTTACAAGCTTAGCTTGATTGTGACCTTATATCGCAATCCACACCCTATTCTCCTTTTTATTACATAAAACATGTACAGAGCACATCAAACAGCATCCAATTCAAAGGACGACAAAGGAATACAGGATCGGAACAACTAAAGTCAGTACCCAAGAAAAAAATTAAAAGTGTTAATGAACTTGTAATCTAGTGGCACGAGGTGGTTTAGAAAGTTATCATTAAACTCTTTGGATTTCTATAGGTTGAGAAAATAATCATCAACAGATACTATATTAGAACAGAGTTATTAAAACTAAAAAAAAAAGAAAAAAAAAAAAGGAAAAGTCATGAGACAACTATCATATTTGTGTTTTTAACTGGTGCTTTTTTATCTTTATAGAATTTTGATTTTTCTATTATACATTCTTGTAAGTTGAACGAGTTAGAGAAAATGAATTCAATAATATGATACGTTTAGTATTTAACACGAGAACACATTTTTAGTGTTCACTCTCATATTCTAATTTACAAATTGCATTTATGATTATCAAAGTGGCAAATAGTAGTACAGTATAATACACAGACTATATGCTAATATTCTACTTGAAATTCCAAACTATGCTGCTTTCAATCACGTACGTACTTCAATTCCGTAGTTTTATAGATCCACAAATCTATAATTGGCATGCAGCGTAACTGCTAGACTGATCTCAAAAGTTTTCAAAATATCTCCTCTTTCACTCTACTCACGTCGCGGGATTTCATCTCTCTCCTCCGATTCCGGCCGTGGTTCTCCGGCGGTCCCGACTTTCCGGCTTCCAACGGGAAGTTGAGAATCGCTTTCCTACCTCTCATCTTGAACGCAGCACAATCGTAGGCCCTAGCAGCGTCAATGTCGGTATCGTAAGTCCCCAACCAGATTCGCGATCCTTTCCGGGTCGGGTCTCGGATCTCCGCCGCGAACTTCCCCCACGGCCTCCTCCGAACCCCTCTGTACCGCCTCCCCTTCCCGCCGTTACCGGATTCCTTCTGATCCGCCGAATTCGAGCTTGAATCGGGAGTGGAGCGAACAATAGTTTCCGGCTTGGATTCGAACTCGGGGAAATCGAGATCCAGATTGAAGTAACGTGAGGGCGAATCGGGTCGCTGTAGGTCCGAAACGGGAGAGACCGAGTCCGAAACGGAAGTAGACGATTCCGGCTTATCGGAGCCGGAAAACGGTCGGAAGTCGTGGAAGTCGTCGGGAAAACAGAAGCCGAGGTTGCCGATGAATGCTTCAGTGGAAGCAAAGTCGCCGAGGAGGTATTGGCTTATCAAATCCAACGTCATCAACTCATCTGTTGTCGTCATCATGCATGTATCATTCATCTGCCTTTCTTCCATATATGCCTGCTGTTTTTAGAAGAAGAAGATGAGTATTTGAAATCTTGAGAGTTGCAGACTAGCAGGAAGTGGATATGACATATATATAGATATATACATACATACATATACGTCATGCCTGTGATATAAGTGTATGTATTTAGTGGCAATATATATAATATCAGTTGTGCAGTGGCGCAGTGGGTTTGGGCAAAAAAGCGGTTTGCACGATGGTTTAGCTGGAATCATCTATCAGCGGATATAGATATTTTCACTGTTGCAGAATATGACTCAGCCGGATCGGATATACCATAATTCATCATAAATGTGACAAATTAAATATGGATATTTAGATGTGGATGAGGATGGAGTTTGGTTATAACTCATTGTCTTCAAGTATGAAAGAAAATTATGTTTCATCCATTCAATAACTTGTTCGGTATTGATTTGATTAGAAAATATATATATAAAAAGAAAATTTAATACTTTTTCTATATTAATAATTGAAGTATGTTGTATTAATATAGTTTTTTTTAAAGAAGAATAAAAATGGATATAATTGTAAAATTGAACTTGACACTGAGAGCTTCCATTATCCCATCGTTAGAGTCTTCTGGAAAAGGCGACAACATGTATCTATAAGGAATCTGATTATCATGATTGAGATTTATCTTATATTGACCTTTGTATTATTGAGCTATTCTCGTGACATGGTTGCAAATGTAGTACTAAATGTCTTGTTGGTGTCTCACGGGGTTAGCTATGTTGGTTTGATCGATCACTTTAAAGTTTTGTTCTAACGGCAATGTGGAGGTTCAAATCCTATGAAAAATATGGGGTTATTGGAGATTTTGACCGATAAGAGAAGATGAAAACTTATTGTGTGTAGGGTATACAAGTAGGCCGGGTGCAGTGGGAACATGCATGTGAGGACTGATATCTGCTATTTTGTACAATTATTCACCCCTTATTCTAGTTGTTTTGAAGGTTATTTTCTGTATTCTAGTGAAATTGGGAATTGTTTATGTGTTATATTGTCATGTGCTGATTTATCTACAAGGAACAACAAAGGAAGAATATTGGAGCATTTTGGACAAGTTCTGGAAGAAAAAGGAATTACAAGGAAGAATACAAGTTGGAAAAGAATTAAAAGTTGCCTAATGGGCCAAGGCCCATCTACCTCCTATATATTTGACCTATTCTCTACAATTTAAGGAGGTTCCCTTACAGAGTTCTGAACCCTAGTTTTTAGTTTATATTTTCCCAGCATAGTTTAGACTAGTTTTACATTAGATTATTTTATTTCAAGATTGGAATCAAGGATTGAAGTTGGATTTGTTATTTATCAGATAAGTTTCTTTCCCTTTTAATTCTTGCAATGTTTATGGTTATTAATTATTGCTTTGTTTTGTTTACTCCCATCATGCGGGAGTAGTTCATTTATGGGTTTAGATTAGGGATCCATTGTTAATCTTGATGTTTAATTGGTAATTAATTGCATAAAGGGATTGAATCTTTTACCTAGGGTTTATGTTGATTTGGGGATTTCTTTGCACTAGTTATTGGTTTGTGTAGTCTAGGAGAGGAATTCATTACAACGAAAGTTGGATGGAGACCTCCAGCCTTACCAATTTCAACCTAATTTTCCTGCTATGAAAGTAGAGGTAATTTTGGGGGCTTACAATGCTTAGGTGTTTAAGGTTATGATTGATGCATCACGACAGTGGGGCAATCTTAGCCTAATTCTCTTATTGATTACGAAAGTAGCTGAGTAGAATTCTTATGTGCATTGCCCATATATCCCTTGGTTAATTATTCTTTCTCTAATCCTGAGTTGGTTAGAACATCAAGATTACAATCCCCCTAATCTGGCCCATACCTTTATCATATAGTTTTCACCCTAATCAATTGCTTTCTTTTATTCCACATCATTCAGTCTTTGTTACTTGGATTCTATAAATTCATATACTCTAGTGCCTAGTAATTCACACAGTTTCGTGCCATAACACCAATCCTCAGCGGAACGACATTACACCCTTTTTACACTCATCATTTGTGCTCATCAAGGACGGGTCATGTGACTCATAATTTACCTCATCTTGTGACTCTTAGATAAGAACTCTAAAGACTTAAGATTAATTCTAGCCTAAGTTGAAATATCTAATGTAAAAAAAAAAAAAAAAAAATTATCGTTGCTGGACTTTGGAAAGGATATGATATTTTTGTAGCTTTGTTAGCTGCATGTTGCAAGCCACGATGCTATTGGCAACTTGAGTGGGCACCCTCCCTTGTCAACTAGCTAACTTAGCCGCCCTCCGTTGGGGTCTATCTATATGTTACTCTCATCCCAAAACAATTAATACTCACTACGTCTCATGTGTGTAATTTGATTAACAAAACATATTTAAAGTTATTTTAATTCAATTTTTCATAATATTAAATTTAATAGTAATAAGTAAAATTTATATATTTAAAAACTATATTCAAAAGTACAATTAAACACCAAAAAAAAATTAAAAAATACTAAAGAAAATAAATAAATAATAAATAATTCGTTTGACCAATAAATAGTAAATATGACAGATAAAATGAGACAAATGGAGTAAAATTTAGCTTAAAGATTGAATAAATTCTTGAAGTACTTTTTAAAATGTAATATAATCATTAAATTAAAATAATTTTAATTAGACATATGAACTTGAAAAAAAACAATAATTAACCCTATTTTGACTTGTTTGTGTTAGTAAACTTCAAGTTTAAAATGGTCTGGATGCTACCTCATTATATTTTGATGACTTATAATAATAAAAATAATAATAATAATAATAATAATATGGGACATCTTGATTCTTGTCCTTGCTCAAGGATGAAGATGAGTCTCTTTGTTCGAAGGTCTGATTTGAAGGAAGACAATTCAAATTTATACAAATTTATTAGGTGGTGAATGTTAACTTTAAGGGCTCTTTACTATTCTTATTGCATCCCAAATGCTTGTGCATACATACAACAAGACCAAAACCAAATTCATATTTACTTATTTATTTATTTTGTCATGCACATTACTATTGCTAGCAAAACAAAACTTCTAAATTTTTTTGAATTGATTAGTTGATCAGTTAAGTTGTGCTTCAAAAGCATGAATTGTAAATATGATAATATAGTGGTAGGATTTACTTTTCTAAGTGAAAAAGTATTGCAGAGATAAACTTATCCTAAGTACATTTCTCAATATTGAACAGATACTACACTGTAATAGAGTTAGTAGCATTCAAAAAAAAAAGTACATTTCTCAATATCTTCGTCTACAAGCACAATTCAACTGGTTAACTAACATAGATATATATGTTATTTGACTTTGTTAGATGAGATTAAAAGAAAAAAGAAGAAAATATAAATTAAACTTTTTTTTTAAAACCAATTTAACTTTAACTTTGTTTGTTAATAGTCGCGATTTACCTTTCTTGTAAATTCCATGATCAATAACGTTAAGTTGGATGCTTGAAAGCCAAAGTCAACACAATAGCAATAAAAAAAATAAATGAAAACTGCTGCAATAGTACGTACGTCCAATGCACAAAGACTTTCCCTAGTGTACTACTACA
>CM008335.1:32616086-32631866 GCA_002525835.2 Ipomoea batatas
AATTACAATTATGTCTAAGCCAATCTCTCCAATCACATATTTGGACCGCTCTCCTAGTCTGCTGCGAACACCCTATAGGCATTAGGCCCGATTTTAGGCTAATGAGCCCTTGTGCTCCCCAGCTCATCACCATAAATATCATTTACTACATATATTATTTGCACAGCCTAATAGTAAGTACATATTTTTCTCGTCATAAAAAAAAAAAACAACTAATTTATTGAGATGAACTAGTTACAATTATCTTCCAGCAGCTAGTGGTAACTCCATTTCATCTTTTATGCTATCATATCCAGTTGTTGATACACTAAAATTAGGATCATATCCCAAGGGAATTGATGACCCCATAACTAAAGCCTGTGATTCCATGGAAGTCGCTGAATTATTAGCCCAAGGATGTTTTATTGCTCTCCTCAATCCACTTAGTTCCATTGCTACTTCCTTCATTGTTGGCCTATCCTCCCCCTTGAAATTCAAACATCTTTTTGCAAGTAAGGCAACCTCTTGTAACTCCTCAATAGTGCTTCCTTCGCATAAATTGTTGCCATCAAGAATCTTGAACAACTGATTTTGTTTCAACAATGAAAGAAAATGTTGAGAAAGATTTCTCTCCAACTCTGGGCCATCAAAAGATATAGCCCCCTTACTCGTTAGCAATTCCACGAGGACAACTCCAAAGCTATAAACATCACTCTTTTCTGTCAAATGGTGGGTTTGCATGTACTCGGGATCTAGATAACCAAATGTTCCTTGCACCATTGTTGTCAGTTGAGTTTGATCTTGAGGGACTAATCTCGACGCACCGAAATCGGATACCTTGGCAATATAATCATTATCGAGGAGAATATTCACAGATTTAACATCTCTGTGGATGATGGGAGGAGAGGCTGCAGAGTGCAAATAAGAGAGTACCTCAGCTGTTTCGGTAGCTATTCTTAAACGACTCGACCAAGGTAGAGCGGATGCTTTGTCTTTGTTGTGGATATGCTCTGACAACGTTCCATTACTTATGAATTCATAAACCAACAATGGAACTTCTGTCTCTAAACAACAGCCAAAGAGTTTGACTATGTTTTTGTGATTGATTTGAGAGAGCACAATTACCTCATTGATGAACTGCTCGACTTGTGTTGGGTCCATTATTTTGGACTTTTTAACAGCTACTACCCGACCATCAAGTAGGTGTCCTTTGTAAACAATGCCAAAACCTCCTTGACCAATGATTTTAGTTTGATCATAGTTGTTGGTGGCTTTTTCAAGCTCCTTGGCAGTGAAAATTCTTGTTGTACCAGAAGATGCACTACCTTGGGAAATCCTCTGTTGCAGAATCAATCCTCCATTCTCCCTAAAGAATTTCTCCTTCATTTGTGCTGATTTCCTCCGCCGATGTGCCAAGTACAGGGAAAAAGCAGCGATCAACAGCAGTATCATTCCTAAAGAGACACCTGCATTCAATCAACATTTCTTGATTATTACTTAAACCAAGTGTTGATGGCAATATCAAATGAGGTGAAGAGTTTCTGAATAGAAAAAGATGTTTACCCAGAACTATGAAGTCCACTACTCTGTTAGACGAATGACATCCTTTTCCATTATTATGTTTGCATTCATCTTTAATAGGTAATTGGCAGCCACCAGTACCTTTCCCATCGTCAATGTAACCTTCCTTGCAAGTGCAATTGTAACCGCCTAGTGTATTGAAGCAAGTGGCGTTTTTGGAGGAGCAGTCGTTCTGTCCATCATCTGCACATTCATCAATATCTGCATAGGCAATAACAACCTAAGAGATTATGAGGTGTTTGACAATTAGTTGTTAACCTGAATGAGTTAGCTGGTTTGACCAACTAATACTGATATTTAGCTGTAAAAGAAAAAAAGTAATGAAATTGTACATATAAAGTGTAGAGTAGAGAATAGTTACCTAGGCAACCTGGATGGAGATATGGATTGCCTTCATAACCCTTCTTACAAGCGCATCTGTATCCGTTATCAGGACCTTCAAAAGGGACACATGTGGTGTTACCTTGGCATGTGCTGCTAGAGTTACTGCACGTATCGTTGAAGATGACCCAGTCAATTACCATTGGCATTCTCGTGAATTCCCATTGTTTGGTAAGCATTCCAGAGGAAAAATTGAACTCGTCCCCCTTTTTCACCACGAACGCGTAGCTGCAGTCAGTAATATTGCCATCCGTATATTGATGATTTGTGGTCGTCATGTTTTCCAACGTCAACTTCAAGTTACTAGCCAACATAGGAATGTCTGTCGTCTGACAACACCCGATTCCATTGCAAGTTCCGTTCACGACATCCTCGAAGCGGTTACAGGATGCTATGCAGCCTGTTTGGTACGACTTTCCATTCTGATCCTCTCCGGAGATAGTTGCAATAGTGTTGCAACCCACGGCTACGAACTTATTGGCGGTCTGGTTGACGTAGAATTTTAGTAGTGTGATCTTTGACGAAATGGATGGGTGATCTTCATCGCAACTTTGAACAATGAATTTCATGATGATCAACTGCCCTTCAACTGATATTGCTCTTACCGGTATATTAGTGCTATCTAAAAAAGGTTGAGGAGGATCATAGGAGGTGGTATTGCAAGTGATCAAGAAGTCATCATTTAGAGAACAATCTGGGGTCAAACCAAAGGGAAATGGGATGCTTACGTTCCCACAATGATCATCACAGTTGGGTTTAGCTATGGGATAATAATTAGTTTTTGATGTGGCGGTAGGAGCAAAACTTAGTACTGCCGACAACACAACAACTACTACAAGGAAGCTCATGTTGTTCGACAATACTACAAACGTTTGGTCTGTGTTGGATGTGTAACTTGGTTTCCAGCTACTATATATGCAATGCCCTCTTGTGAGAATACAAACCAAAGACCAAGTCACCCTAGACCAGTAGACCTAGTCCAAAGAACACGTTAGGAGACTTCTCTTCGAGTTTTACAAATATGCATGCTCTCAAATTCTATCACTTTTACTTGCTTGACAAACACGGATAGACTACTTTTTTATCACGTGGGTCACATAGAATAATGTTCACAAAATTCGAGAGTGAAGTAAAAAATGAGAGTGAGCATAATATTTTTCCTTTTCTTCTTCCTTCAATTTTTATTTAAGGTAATCCCATAACACCCTCGGATAATAAATGCAGATTTCTCTCCCCACCTAAAAAAATAAAATATTACATGTATTAAATAGTCTCATCTTGCCAAAGACCTTGTGGTCTAGTGACACCCAGTGTCCCGGAAAACACTCTCACATGGATGATGTGAGTGCTTCAGTAGGTTGAGAGAGTAGCTATGAACAGATGCTACATTGTAACAGAGTTGAATAAATAATTTTTTATACGGAGTATTGACAACTCACTCCAAAATGCACGACTTGAAATATCTCGCATATGAGTGTGGACTGGGGGTCAATGTATATCGTCTAAGACAATCTTCATCAATGCAATTTTCCCCTATTTCTACGTTTTTATACCAGACCTTCATTTTTTGTAATCTTTTAAAGTAAATCTGATCATGTAGTTTTTTTTTTTTTTTTTGGTATTGGAAAGAGACTTAGAAAACTGAGTTTAACATCTATCATCCTGATGCTGATGGCTATTCAAGTAAAAAAGAAGTAAAATTATGCATTATAACATTTGATACAGTGATAAACATGAGATTAGGTGTAACTTAAAATTGCAATTGCAAATGTGTGCATAGCCTAACAACACTACTACAGAAAACACATTTAACGTCGCCTAAATAACGTCGGTTTTTTAAAAAACCGACGTCAAATATTTACGACGTCAAATACTTTTTAAAAAATTACGGCAACAATACGACGTCGGTTCGTCCAAAGAACCGACGTCGTACATATTTAATTTGTCTTTAATTTTTTCGAAATATAAAAACGACTAAAGAACCGACGTCGTTTTATATTATATATTAATACAAATATACTTATGGGGGGCGTTTCGGGATTCAGATTGATTTTTTTTTTTTAATTTCGGTTCTGGTTTGGTTAATTCGGAATTAGTTCGGTTCGGTTTAAAAACCCCAATTTTTAATATTTCCTAATTTTCCAAACACACTACAAAACAATACATATTCACAAAGTCGAAATCCAGTCTAAACATTATATAACAAAATAGCAATCTAAATTTCAAACACACTACTAAGTACTAAGTACTAATTACCGAAGTTTTTTTTTTTTTTAAAAAAGTACTAATTACCGAACATCAGTTGACTTTTTTGCCCAACCGACTCTTTTGTTGGCTCACTTGGAATGTTTTGTTGACAAGATGAAGAATCATCTATCTGTATAGTTAATATTTAGAGAATAAGTGTCAAATACTGTATAGTTAATTTTTGGACACTATCCGTCATAACTTGAATTGGCAAATATAAGCACTGAAAAAATATTTTCCAAGCATTAGAAATCAAAATTAGAATGATGTTGAAACACATTAATTTCATAGAAATATGAAACTAATAAAAATACTGAATATTGTAAGAATAACTCAAGTTTGAAATAATTGTGAGGCAAATAACAACTACAGCAAATAGCAAAACTGCAAAGTAGAGCGAGAACAAGCCATAAAAGAATCAAATAAAAAATTCAAGAGAGATACCAATGAAATATATGAGTTGAACAGTGGAGCAGGCAACAAAGGAATTGGATTTATTTCATTTATTATTATTATTATATATAAAAAGTCAAACAATATCCGGTTAAATTCAAAGTTTTTATTGAACCATTCGATATACAAGAATCTATTACCGTTCGATATATTACCGAACTAATCTAGTTCAGATCGGAAAAATCGAATTGAATTATCTACCCATAAGTATACTTATCATTTTTTGGAGTTATAAATGATAAAATGAAAAGATATCTTGACTAGCATATTTGGAATTGGGGTCAATGAAATAATTATTAGCTTTTTAACATTCCATACTTCTTCGTAGGAGTAGGACATATATTATGAGTGGTTGTCGGTAGCGTCTTGTGAGCATCCAATGAGATGTTAAGTCACCTTAATTTTTTCTTTCATAATACTATCAAATTGGAGTGCAAGTGGTGTTGGGACAAGATATTTCGTCTTTTATGAGAAATACATACATTGTGAGTGTCCAACGGGGTCTATCAACGTCGTCTTATGCACTCCAACCATTATTGCTTCTTCAAAAATTGTCACATTATGCTTGACTCTTACCGTCCTTCTATCGTGGACCGCGGTCCACAATGCATTGTGGACCGTGGTCCCAAAACGACGTCGTTTCAGTAAGTGGGAGACGGAGCCCGTAATTGACACTACAGTTCATCTCAAAAGATACCGCCTTACATTTGTTTTGACATTATTGAATGAAACTGTAGTTATATCGAAATGTAACTGTAGTTGTGTTGAAATGTAACTGCAGTGTATATGAACTGATACTGAATAACAGTTTCACATTTGTGTTTTATATTATCGAATGAAACTATAGTTATATCGAAATGTAACTGTAGTTGTGTTAAAATGTAACTGCAGTGTATATGAACTGATACTGAATAAAAGTTTCACATTTGTGTTTCTATATTATCGAATGAAATTGTAGTTATATCAAAATGTAACTATAGTTGTGCTGAAATGTAACTGCAGTTGTGTTGAAATGTAATTGAAGTTATGTTGAAATGTAACTGCAGTGTATATGAACTGAAAGTGAGTGGCGCGAATTCATTCATCTGTTTTCATTAATCAAAACGACGTCGTTTTGATGCGCGGTCCACAATGCATTGTGGACCACGGTCCACGATATAATTTGCGTGACTCTTAAGTCTCCTTAGCTCCAACTACCGCAACTTACTTATTTTATGAAAGAGTAACGCGCAATGCATCCATTCCTAAATTTAAATTGGCTACCGAACTACACACGAAATTGCAATTAGGCCATTGAACTCAAAAACAATGCAATTGGGTCCCTGAATTACACAAATCCATGCAAATTAACCAAAGTGACTTGTTTGACTTGATCTTTCAGTTACCAACTTTAAAAATAATATTTTAAAATAATTGTAAATAAAATAACTAATTAAATTTAAATTTAAAATTTAAAATTAAATAAAATGACCCAATTGACTTGTTCCTGTTTTTTTAATTTTAATTTTAATTTTAATTAATTAATTAATTTAAAATTATTTTAAAATATTATTTTTAAAGTTGGTAACCTGAAGATCAAGTCAACAAGTCACTTTGGGTTAATTTGCATGAATTTGTGTAGTTCAGGGACCCAATTGCATTGTTTTTTAGTTCGATGGCCTAATTGCAGTTTCGTGTGTAGTTCGGTGGCCTATTTGACCATTATTCTTTTTTTTTTTTTAAATATTATATTCATTCCTTTATTTATATTTTTTATGGTACACGTCACAGCCAACTAAGACTTTATACCACATTTAATCAATTTATACCGAGAAATTACATGCTAATAGGTGAAATTGCATCAATTTGATAAGATAAAAGTGTTTAATTGATTTTTTTAAAAATACTTTCTAATTGTTGTTTTACATATTGTTTAAGTTGAAAATTAGTGTCAAGTATGAATTTCTCTAATCAGTATCATAATTCTCTCTCTTTACCCGTACTCTTATTTATTTACTTGCAATTACTTCAAATCTCACACACTTATGCCAAACCTTTCTATGCACAAAACTAAGCTACAAATCAAAACTTGGCAAGCTCAAGTCTTTTGGGCATAATTTTCATTAGAAAGTTTTCAATAGTCTGATCTATTCACCTCATCTATATTTTTACTTGTTCGGGACTAACAACACTTACTTCGAAGAAGTGTTAATTTTTTTTCATGTGAAATGAAATTTAATTTCCCATACCATTCTTACTAGCATCTCACAAGGATTATCCTTGGGTTAGGAATAGACAAGCAATAATCATCCATAATAACCGGTAAGGTTCAATGACAGACGCATAGCATGTTAAATGGGTTTATATTGTGTCTTAACAGTTAGCTTGTTAAGAACATGATATAATGTGTCATATATTATCATATCAAATAAACAAAATTAAAGGTTCAATGCAAAAAAAGTTCATGTGCACAACCTTAGATATATAATAGCCATGGATTTTCGTCCTTAAAGAAAAAATAAAATTAAAGGTTCATTGTATAATAAATTAAATACATATATAGGCAATAATAAAATAAAATAAAATAAAGGTTATGGATTCTTGTCAACACCTTCTCGGTTTAGCTCCTCTCACATGATTTTCTTAGTGTGATTTACTTCTTTCGTACAATTTATAGACTTATACACAAAAGTGATACTTACACAATACACATTCTCAAACAATAACTATATGTTTTACTCGTCATAAAAAAAATGCATATATAAATTATCACTCTAAGGTCAAAGTCTACGTTACTAGGGTACTTATTAGAGATGAATAGATGATCATGACAAATTTGTCTTTTTCAAAAAATTTGTTATTGATTTAAACACCATGCATAAGGACATATATCAATAATGTTTACTAAGTAAACGTAGTAGACCATACTTCATAACCAAACAATAAATCACTATAGAGCATAGACAAAGACTTTCATTTGAAAGGTAACCCACTGTAGATTAATGGAATTGTGGATTTTATACATTATTTTATTGAAAAACTTTAAATGAAAAAAAAAATAATTTAAAATTATTAATATGATCTCAATTAATTGAAAAAAAAATTGTAAAGTGATTTAAATTCAAATGGTTTTCTTAAAATAGTCTTTTATTGATCATTACATGCTAATCATAACATTTATGATGTTATTTTAAAATGCAAATTCACTTTAATTTAGAATGAATTGAATATAAGTTTTGAAATTAACTTTTGTCATGTATATATTATAATGAATGTTTCCTCAAGAATACAAATATACTGAACTCTTGCATATGTGTCCTGTCTTGATTAAAAGTTTAATCAAATAGTTAGACTGCACATTTATGTTTATATATTATATATAATTATATATATATGCTCATCGATTATATTAGTTGGAGTTGATTGCAACTTTATAATTTTTTTTTAAAAAAAAGTAGTAATTGAAATTTTCAATACAGTTAAGTGCCGTAATTACCTTATTTTAGTCCTAATCAAAATTGAAGTTCAAAAGCTATTACATTGTAGTATATAGACTCGATCTTATACCTCCCATTTAGGAAAGTTATTGCATTCCACTTGACCACAAGGTCTTGCCAATATATATAGATCGAGTTCAACTAAAGAAGATCCAACACTATTACATTTTAAATACATAGTAATTATTTAATTTTTATCACAAGGAATACTATAAACAAATCACCATTTGCAGAAATAGCGATAGCTAATTTGCATAGATGAATTGGATACAATTATCTTCCGGCAGCTGCAGGAAGCTCCATATGATGTTTTAAACTATCATATTCAGTTGTTGTTATACTGAAAGTCGCATCATATCCAAAGGGGATTGGTTGCTCAGTAAGTAGAGCCTCTGATTCAATTGAAATCTCTAAATTATTGGTCCATGGATGTTTTGCTGCTCTCCTCAATCCACTTAGTTCCACTGCAACTTCTTTCATGGTCGGCCTATCCTCCCCCTTCACATTCAAACACCTTTTCGCAAGCAAGGCAACCTCTTGTAACTCTACAGTGTTTTCCTCACATACAATTTTGGCATCAACAATTTTGAACAACTGATTCTCTTTCAACAATGAAAGGAAATACTGAGATAGATGTCTCTCTTTCTCTGGACCATCAAAAGATAGAGCCCTCCTACTCGTTAGCAACTCCACGAGGACAACTCCAAAACTATAGACATCACTTTTTTCTGTTAAATGGTTGGTTTGCAAATACTCCGGATCTAGATAACCAAATGTTCCTTGTACCATTGTTGTCAATTGAGTTTGATCTTGAGGGACTAATCTCGACGCACCAAAATCGGATACCCTGGCAGTGTAGTCATCATCTAGGAGAATATTTACAGATTTAACATCTCTATGGATGATGGGGGGAGAAGCTGCAGAGTGCAAATAAGAGAGGACCTCAGCTGTTTCAGTTGCTATTCTTAAACGGGTTGACCAAAGTATTTTGGATGCCTTGTCTTTGTTGTGTAGATGCTCAGACAACGTCCCATTGCTTATGAACTCGTAAACTAATAATGGAATTTCTGTTTCTAAGCAACAACCAAAGAGTTTAACTATGTTTCTGTGATTGATTTGTGAGAGCACAATTATCTCATTGATGAACTGCTCGACTTGGGTTGGGTCCATCATCTTGGCCTTTTTAACTGCTACTATTCTGCCATCAATAAGGTGTCCTCTATAGACAATGCCAAAACCTCCTTGACCAATAATTCTACTTTGGTCATAGTTGTTGGTGGCTTTTTTAAGCTCTTCGGCAGTGAAAATTCTTGTTGTGCCAGAAGATGCACTACCCTGAGCAATCCTTTTCTGCAGAATCATTCCTCCATTGTCCCTAAAGAATTTCTCTCTCCTCTGTACTGATTTCCTTTGTCGATATGCCAAGTATAGAGAAAAACAAATGACCAGCAGCATTATAGTACCTAAAGTCGCACCTGCAATCAACACATTTCTAGCTTGATTTCCTAAACTAGTGTTAATGGTAATTAGGCGAAGTGTTGTTAAATGGGAAAAGATGATTACCCAAAGCAATCGTGTTCACTCTGTTAGACGAATGACATCCTTTTCCATTTTCTTTGCATTCATCTTTAATAAGTAATTCGCAGCCACCATTGTCATCGTCACGGTAACCTTCGTTGCAATGGCACGAATAACTGCCTAGTGTATTGAAGCAAGTGGCGTTTTTGGAGCAGGTGTTTTCTCCAATTGAACATTCATCAATATCTTCAAGCAAATAAACAAGAAATTACATTAAGGGTTTGTTTGGAAACTGAAAAATGACTTTCTAGAGTAATTTTTTGGATTTTCTCCGTATTTGAGTACTCAAGAAAATAAAGTAAAAATATATATATTCTGATCAACAGAGAAAAGATTCAATTTGGCAAGAAATGTCTTCTTATATTTTGTGTGGAAGATATTTTTGAAATAATTTTTTATTTTCCCTTCTCATTCAAGCTAGTTTCAAATTATTTTTATCACCAACAATGGCCATCATCTTACCCCACAAAAAAATTACAATTTCTTTAACTTTCAACGAAACAAAAAGATGGTTTTCTGATCTTCGGTCAAACATAAAAAAAAAAATTAAAAAAAAATTTCAAAAAATAAGTCACAAAAATCATTTTCTAAATTCCAAAACCGAGTCTAAGCTAAGTAAATATATACAAGGAAACCCAAATTAAATTAAAAAATAAATAAATAAAAAATTTGAGCATATGAGGTTTAGAGTGTACGTACCTAGGCAACCTGGATCAAGATATGGATGACCTTGATAACCCTTCTTACAAGCGCATCGGTATCCACCTTCAGGACCTTCATATTTTTCACAAGTGGTATTACCTTTGCATGTGCCGCTAGAGTTACTGCAAGTCTCGTTGAAAATGACCCAATCAAGTACCATGGGCAGTTCCTCCACTTTCCATTTGGTCGTAAGCATATCCGACGAAAAGTTGAACTCATCCCTTTTCACCACGAACGCGTAGCTGCAGTTAAGAACTTTGTCCGTATAGTGATTTGGCGTCATGGCTTCCAATGTAAAATTAATGTTCCTGGCCAAGATAGGAATGTCGGTCGTCTCGCAACACCCGATTCCCGAGCAAGTCCGGTTCACCACATCTTCTAAGCGGCGACAGGAGGCTATACAACCTGCATGAGACTCACCGTAAGAAGAACAGTGTGTTAGTCTTATCAAAATTCTAAGATTGTACAGAATATATAATATCAAATATTAACTAAGCCAAAATAAAATAAATAAAACACTTATTTATTATATTTATTTAATCAGAAATTCATGCCCAAAACAATAAATGTTGACTCCTATGACATACATGTCTAACATATACAACCTGTTTGGTAAGAGCGTTCATCGTTGTCTTGGCCGGCGACAGTGGCAATAGTGTTGCAACCCACGGCGACAAACTTATTGGCAGTCTGGTTAACGTAGAAATTTGGAAACCAGATCGAATAAGTCCAGGTGTACGGGTCTTCGTCACAACTTTCAGCCACGCTGTTCATAACGCTCAACTGCCCTTCAACTGATATTGTTCTCACCTCTATATCACTGTCTCTTAGAAATGGCTTACGAGATCCATTAGTGGTACTGTTGCAACTGATCAAGAAGGCATCATTTAGATAACAACCATTGATCAAACCAAAGGGAAATGGGATGGTTACGTTCCCACAATGATCATCGCAGTTGGGTTTGGCTATGGGGTAATTACTTTCTGATGTGGCCATAGGAGTAAAACAACCTAGTACTGGCCACAACACAAGTAGTAGTAGTACAAGGAAGGAGCTCATGTTGTTCGACTATACTATTGGGGGATTTGTGTTTGATCTGTCACATGGTTTGCGCTTTGCAGCTACTATATTGTAATGGCCGGCCTGCCCTCTCACGGGAATACAATTCAAACAAAACACCTATTCACCCAAGACGAAGACTAAGAACACGTAATTAAGGAGACTTTTCTTCATTCATTGATTTTTATTGAAATTAGTATCCTGATCTTGTATATATCAACAAGTCACGTCTTAATAATGAATTGGTCCCAAAATGCACAACTTGGAATATTGCTCAATGCTAGTAATGTCCGCAAGAGTGACATTGGTACCTAGTAACGTAATTCCCTTGTTGAAGCATTATACGGTCTTATTTCTAGAAATACGTACTATACCATCTATGCAAATGTAGCTTGGTCAAGTCCTATCTTTTGTATTTAATTGTCAAGTTTATTGTTGATTTCGTTGATTTTTCTTTACTCACATTAATCATATCTCATACTCCCTCCATCTCATTTTATGTGTCTGGTTCGGTTAACAAGGCTTGACTGAAGTTATTTTTAATTCAATTTTTTATAATATTAAGTTTAGTGTTAATATACAAAATTTATATATTTAGAAACTACACTTAAAACACTATTAAACACAAAAAATCAAATTAAAAAATAAGTAAAAGATACTAAAGAAAATAAATAGAGAAGAAATAGTTGGTTTGACCCATGAACACTTTTGCAAAAATCCCCGCCTAGGCCGCTAGGCGCTCCTAGACCGTGGCGAATTGCTCCCTATGCGTCCGCCTAGGTGGCCTGCTGCCTAGGAGGCCGCCTAGAGCCTAACTCGGCCGTCTCGGCCGAATTTGGCCGAGTTAACTCGCCAAACTCGGCAAAGTTAGCCGAGTTAACTCGAGCGAGTCGGCCTTGTTAATTTAATTATTATATATATATATATATATTTAAATTTATTTATTTATATAAGTAAGAGAAGTAAGAGATATATATATAATATAATATATGACATACACCCACACACATGAATTAATTTTTTGTTTTTATAGGTCGCCGCCTAGGTGCCGCCTAGACCGCTTAGGCGCTAGGCGCTAGTCTACCTCCCGACTAGCGCCTAGCGGATACTGCAACCATGCCCATGAATAGTAAGTAGGACAGATAAAATGGGACATATGGAGTATTAAATAAATTAGTAATCTACAATAAAAAATAATACATATGCATTTCTTTAATTTAGAATTAGATGTCTACAATACCTTTATTCAAAAAAAATTTATTCATTTTCAAAAGATTAAAAAAGAGATATAATTTCATTAGTTATATTGCCTTTATTTTCTACAATACAAAGATTCATTACCTTCTGATGGGATTATGGGAAATGAGCCCAATTTTTTTGGTTGGGGCCAAGCCAAAGGATCAAGGTAGTACAAGACAGGCTCAACAAAGGGGTGTTGCAAGCTAGGAAGCTGACCAGTGTACATGAAGCCCAGAGGAGCAGCGAAGGAGCGCCACCCGCCACCACCGCTCCACTGGGGGGGGGGGCACCGGTAATTAAATTATTTATTTATGTGTTGGGTTATTACCACTAGTCCCCATATTATTTATTTATGTGTTATTTGGGCTGCCATTTCTTGGGCTGATATCTTTTGAGCTTTGTACACATTCTATTGGGTCTCACACCCCAGTTAACAATATTATCATTTCCTATTCCATTCTATATTATTATACCCGGTTTATGATAAACCCGGTCCCAATAAAATCATCATTGGCGTTATCCATGGGGATCGCTGCAAAAAGCATATGTTCCTAGTCTCTATAAGCTCTTGTACTAGCCCAAGTCCACCAAAATGGCTTAGTCGCAAAGCGTTAACTCACCTTGTAGGGTCAACGGAGAAATACGAGGCGCCGCTAGGCAAGCTCTGCCTCCCTTCGGAGGTATAGGTGTCCCCTAGAATGGCCGGAGCTGGAAAGGGAACCAAAGGGGCCGATTCTACCCCACCTGAGGTAGAAGTAGCCCCTGTACGTCACGGAGTCGCCAACACCGGGAACGGACTTCAAAGACGAAACCCTGTGGCCCCACGCCCTGGTAATCCCGGGGGAGGCCTGGCCTACCCCAGGCTGAGTCTAGTGCGAGGAGAAGCCTGCAGTCATAGTTTTATTAAAAATAAATAAATAAAAGTTGAAGTTCAAAAGCAAATGATGAATTCAAATAAAGATCCAACATATATAATATGAATTTGAAATATAGTAATTATTTTAATTTACATCACAATGAATAATACAAACAAGACATCGTATACATCGTTTGCAGAATTGAGCATATAGCTAATTTGCTTAGATGAACCAGGGATGCAGTTATCTTCCAGTAGCTACTAGAAATTTCATATGATGTTTTAAACTATAATACTCTGTTGTTATATTGAATGTAATATCATAGTCGAGGAGGATTGGTTGTTCATAAGTAGAGCCTCTGATTCCATAGAAGTCTCTGAATTATTCGTCCATGGATGTTTTGCTGCTCGCCTCAATCCACTTAGTTCCATAGCAACTTCTTTCATCATTGGCCTATCTTCTCCCTTCACATTTAAACACCTTTTCGCAAGCAAGGCAACTTCTCGTAACTCTTCAGTGTTTCCCTCGCATACAATGTTGTTATCAAGAATCTTGAATAATTGATTCTCTTTCAACAATGAAAGGAAATATTGGGATAAATGTCTCTCCTTCTCTGGACCATTAAGAGATAGAGCCCTTCTACTCGATAGCAACTCTATCAAGACAATTCCAAAACTATAAACATCACTCTTTTTTGTTAAATGGCTAGTTTGCATATACTCTGGATCTAGATAACCAAATGTTCCTTGCACCATTGTTGTTAGTTGAGTTTGATCTTGAGGGACTAGTCTTGATGCACCAAAATCGGATACCCTAGCGGTGTAGTCATCATCAAGGAGAATATTTACAGATTTAACATCTCTGTGGATGATGGGAGGAGAAGCTGCAGAGTGCAAATAAGAAAGAACCTCAGCTGTTTCTGTTGCTATTCTTAAACGGGTCGACCAAGGTAATGTCGATGCCTTGTCTTTGTTGTGTAGATGTTCCGACAACGTCCCGTTGCTTATGAACTCATAAACCAATAATGGAATTTCTGTCTCTAAACAACAACCAAACAATTTGACAATGTTTCTATGATTGATTTGGGATAGCATAAGTACCTCATTGATGAACTGCTCGACTTGAGTTGGGTCCATCATCTTGGCTTTTTTAACAGCAATTATTTGGCCGTCAAGAAGATGGCCTTTGTAGACAATACCAAAACCACCCTGACCAATGATTCTAGTTTGGTCATAGTTATTAGTGGCTCTTTTAAGATCCTCTGTAGTGAAAATTCTTGTTGTTCCAGAAGATACACTACCTTGAGCAATCTTTTGCTGCAAAATCAGTCCGCCATTTTCCATAAAGAATTTTTCTTTCATCAATATTGATTTTCTCCTTCGATATCCCAAGTACACACAGAAAACAGTTATCAGCAACGCTATAGTTCCTAAAGCAATACCTGCGCATATTCAATCAACTTTTCTTTCTTAAAATTAAAGGATCAAAGGATATATATATGATGATCGACAAAAAAAAAATAAAAATATATATATATATATATATAACCATTTATGTATAGTGCTGCGAAAACTTAAAATAATGGGTTAAAACAAAGGAGGGTATTAGTTTACCCAAAACAAGCCCAATCGGTTGATGATTAGAAGAAATAATAGTGCACCCTAAAGCGCCAATCCCATCGCCATGGTAACCTTTCATGCAAGAGCACTCATAACCACCTTCAGTATTTATGCAAATAGAATTTTTGGAGCAGTTGTTCTTTTCCTTACATTCATCAATATCTGCAGAGCCAATTAGCAACAAAACTTAGCTAATGAAAACAAAACATAATAAGGACTGCAGATAACACATGATATGATGAGTGTTGCAACTTGCAAACTTAATCTCCCACTGAGAAAATTGCATTTTTAATCTCTCACATGTTTATAAATTATAAATGTTGACCGTGTTGTATATTTAGTCATTATTGTCTTTTAATTGATGTAAGTCCAATCCTTTAATTATTAATGTAGTTGCAAATTTAATTTACTAGCTCATTCAATTCATTTGACGTATTTGATTTGCAATTGGTCAATAATTGACAAAATAGATGCGCAACTATGTCAATAATTAAAAAAGTGTATTGTGCAAAACTATTAGTGGAATCATTATGTAATATGTAACTTAGGCACTTAGCAATTCACCCTTCCACATCTATGGATTTTACTTGGTTTTTACATATAAAAAAC
>CM008335.1:32671939-32685931 GCA_002525835.2 Ipomoea batatas
CATGTGTCGATAGTTTTTACAGATGGAGGTGTTCTTAGTTGAACCCTCTTATATATAGGGACGCGCTCAGGTGAGAATGGATGTTCAAAAAAGAACTGAAAACAAATTGTAGTCATTCACGTGTCCAGTTTTAACTGATAAGATGCAATTTTAAAATAAAAAAAAATACAGTGGCATTGTTGTAAATAACTTGAACTTTGGTGTAAGTAATATGCGTTAAAAGTGCAAGTAACTGGTGCAAGTGTGCAAGTAAAAAATGCAAGTAAAATAATCTCTTAAAAGTGCAACCATTTTTATTTAATAATGCAAGTAATTTACCTTTTTAACATTGGTGCACCTAATGATAATGTATTTCACATTGATGCACTTAATGATAACGTTTGGTGCAACTAATGATAAAGTGAGATGCACATAATATTGATGCTCAATGTACATTATTTGTTGCACTTTTAATATATTTTTCTTGCACTTTTAAGACAATTTAATTGCACTTTAAAGTTCAATTATTTACGAAAATGCCACCAGATTTTTTTTTAAAAAAAATAGTGTTTCTGATCCATTAGATGCGAACATGTGGACGATTGCAATTGGTTCTCAGTTCTGCATGTGGTTCGGCGGTCTCCTACCCCATATATATATATATAAAATTTATTGTTCATGTGATTTGTTGCTATAGAATAATATTATTTAAAAATCTGATGCAACAACAACAACAACAACAACAACAACAACAACAACAATAATAATAATAATAATAATAATAATCTTAAAACACCAAAATCAGATACCTTGGTAGGTTATGCATTCATTATATATTCAAAAAAGTGAAACACTTATTTGAGACCGTCTCACAGGTTCAATTCATGAGACGTGTCTGATATTTGATTAATAAGTTGGATCTTAAACTTCATTGCTCAAAGATCCGATTAGCTGGCTTAACAATAGATGATGATGACAAATTTGTATTTTTCAAAAAACTTATTATTGATTTATAAACACCATGTAAAAGGAGTACTATATCAATAAGGATGACTAAGTAAACTTTAATTTGTTGCTCAAAAAAAAAGAAAAAAGAGTGAACTTTAATTTGTAGACCATAGTTCATAACCAAACAATAAATCACTAATAGATCGTAGACTAAGACTTTCATTTGATTATTAAGGTGGCCCACCGTAGATTATTGGAATTGTGGATGTTATACGTTTTTATTGAAAAATTTTACATGACGAAAAAAAAAGTTTAAAATTATTAATACAATCTTATATTGACTCCAAAAACATTGTAAATTGATCTAAACTGAAAAAGTTTTATTAAAATACTCCACCACTACCCAAAAATTATAGCTCCAAGTGAATGAACAATTTTTTTTTCTTAATACTGCCACTACATTTTCGAGAGATGGGTACTAGACTTGGTCATTTTTGAGAGATAGGGTGCAACAGAATGTAATAATTGAATTTTTCAATACGGTTAAAACATTGTAATATAATAACATTATTGTAGTCCGTTTTCAAAAAAAAAAAAAAACATTATTGTAGTCCTAGTATCGGTAAGAAAGAAAAATATAATCAACATTGAAGTTCAAACGAATACAGAATTCAACTAAAGAAGGTCCAACATAATTTCATCTGATGAAATATAGTAACTATTTTAATTTTTATCACAACGAAAAATATAAACAACTCTTTATTTATATTATTTTCAGAATTGGGAATAGGCGGATAGCTATTTTGCTGAGATGAATTGGATGCAATTATCGTCCAGCAGCTGCGGGGAGCTCCATATGATGTTTTAAACTATCATATTCAGTTGTTGTTATACTGAAAGTAGCATTATATCCAAAGGGGATTGGTTGCGCAGTAAGTAGAGCCTCTGATTCAATTGAAGTCTCTAAATTATTGGTCCATGGATGTTTTGCTGCTCTCCTCAATCCACTTAGTTCCACTGCAACTTCTTTCATGGCCGGCCTATCTTCCCCCTTCACATTCAAACACCTTTTCGCAAGCAATGCAACCTCTTGTAACAATTCAGTGTTTTCCTCATATACAATTTTGGCATCAAGAATTTTGAACAGCTGATTCTCTTTCAACACTGAAAGGAAATACTGAGATAGATGTCTCTCTTTCTCTGGACCCTCAAAAGATAGAGCCCTCCTACTTGTTAGCAACTCCACCAAGACAACTCCGAAACTATAAACATCACTCTTTTCTGTTAAATGATTAGTTTGCAAGTACTCAGGATCTAGATAACCAAATGTTCCTTGCACCATTGTTGTCAATTGAGTTTGATCTTGGGGGACTAATCTCGATGCACCAAAATCGGATACCCTGGCGGTGTAGTCATCATCTAGGAGAATATTTACAGATTTAACATCTCTATGGATGATGGGGGGAGAAGCTGCAGAGTGCAAATAAGAGAGGACCTCAGCTGTTTCCGTTGCTATTCTTAAACGGGTTGACCAAGGTATTTTGGATGCCTTGTCTTTGTTGTGTAGATGCTCAGACAACGTCCCATTGCTTATGAACTCATAAACCAATAATGGAATTTCTGTCTCTAAACAGCAACCAAAGAGTTTAACTATGTTTCTGTGATTGACTTGGGAGAGCACAATTACCTCATTGATGAATTGTTCGACTTGGGTTGGGTCCATCATCTTGGCCTTTTTAACAGCTATTATTCGGCCGTCAAGGAGGTGTCCTTTGTAGACAATTCCAAAACCTCCTTGACCAATTATTCTAGTTTGGTCGTAGTTGTTGGTTGCCCTTTTAAGTTCATCGGTAGTGAAAATTCTTGTTGTGCCAGAAGATACACTACCTTGGGCAATCTTCTGTTGCAGAATCGATCCTCCATTTTCCCTAAAAAATTTCTCTTTCATCAATATTGATTTTCTCCATCGATATCCCAAGTACACGCAAAAAACAGTGATCACCAAAGTTACAGTGCCTAAAGCAATACCTGCATGCATATATATATGCAATCAACATTTGTTTCTTAAAAGGATTGAAGGATATAATGATCTGTGGACAATATATAATGGAAATAAAGGAGGGTATTAGTTTACCCAAAACAAGCCCGATCGGTTGATGGTTAGAAGAAATGCATCCTAAATCGCTCTTCCCATCGCTATGGTAACCTTTCATGCAAGGGCACTCATAATCACCTTCCGTATTTCTGCAAATAGCATTTTTGGAGCAGTTGTTCTTCTGTCCAACCTCACATTCATCAATATCTGCAGAGCCAATTAACAAGATCGAAAACCATAGCAAATGAAAACAATCATGTAAAATAAACTAAAGTAAATAATGAATGAAATTGCACATATAAAGTGTAGACTAGAGAATAGTTACATACCTAGGCAACCTGGATGGAGATATGGATTGCCTTCATAACCCTTCTTACAAGCGCATCTGTATCCATTATCAGGACTTTTGAAAGGGACACAGGTGGTGTTACCTTGGCATGTGCTGCTAGAATTACTGCACGTATCGTTGAAGATGACCCAGTCAATTACCATTGGCATTCTCTTCACTTTCCAATTTTTGGTAAGCATATCGGAGGAGAAGTTGAACAAATCCTTTTTCACCACAAACGCGGAGCTGCAATTAGCAATAATGGCATCTGTATACTGATTCTTCCCCATGGTTTGGAATTTAAAATTCACGTTCCTGGCCAAGATAGGAAAGTCCATCGTCTGGCAACACCCGATTCCCAAGCAAGTCTCATTCGCCACATCTTGGAAGCGGTCGTTACAGGTGGCTATACAACCAGTTCGGTACGACCGTCCATATTGTTCTGCCCAGACAGTGGCAATAGTGTTGCAGCCGACAGCGACGAACTTATTGGCGGTCTGGTTGACGTAGAATCTTGATAATGTCAGCGATGATGCCCCACGGTCATTTTGATCATCATCACAACTTTTAGCTATGAGTTTCATGACGATCAACTGCCCTTCAACTGAAATCCTTTTTACCCGTACATTACTTTCACCTAAAAAAGGTTGAGGAGGATCATAGGAGGAGGTGATGGTATTGCAAGTGATCAAGAAGTCATCATTTAGATAACAATCTGGGGTCAAACCAAAGGGAAATGGGATGCTTACGTTCCCACAATGATCAACACAGTTGGGTTTGGCTATGGGATAATTACTTTTTGATGTGGCGATAGGAGCAAAACTTAGTACTGCCGACAACACAACAACTACTACAAGGAAGCTCATGTTGTTAGACAATACTACAAACGTTTGGTCTGTGTTGGGTGTGTAACTTGGTTAATTTACAGCTACTATATATGCAATTCCTTGCACTCTGATCTTGTGGGAATACAAACCAAAGACCAAGCTAAGTCACCTAGACATAGTCTAAAGAACACCTTTTTTTTCTTGAGATCAGTCTAAAGAAAACGATAGGAGACTTTTCTTCGAGTTCTACTAATATGCATTCTCAAATTCTAATATATAACTTTTACTTGGCGACATAACAAACTATTTTTTCAAACTGGTCAGGGTTCAAGTTACCGAAAAAAAAAAAAAAAAAACCATATAAACCGAATTAAAAAACAACATAAAAATAATTAATATATGTATATCAATGTATGAAAAGATAGGAGCTCAAGGGAGTGGTGTAGTTGATAATATAAATAAAATGACAAGCCACCCAAGATGTTTTTTTTTCCTACTATATCTACTGTACTAATCTACTATACCCATACTAATAAGAGTTCCATAAAGTTACGAGTTAAGGTTACAAATTTGTAATCACAAGGTTACGAGTTACAAGTTCAAATTCCAACTCTCTTGATTTGAGTCGATCAAGACAGCCTAGGCTGGTTTACCTCCTTAGTCCTTGCAGTCCTTTGACGGCGGATCACAAGTCAGAGTTTACTTAATATATGCCCTCGAAGAGGAAAAATGTAATACTTTTAAATCGAAATATAAAAGTATTGTATTTTCCCTTAATAGGGTGTTTGGTTGGAGGGAATTTAAATTTCATCCCCACTTAATTCCTACCTAATTCCATAGGCAACTAAATTCCTTCCTTTGGTCGGAGTGAATTGCAATTCTGCGGAAATGCAATTCTCTCATTTTCATGGAATTAGAATCCCATGCCCCCTTGGGATTTTAATTCCATGGATTTTAAGAATAAAAAAAGATACTCCTGAGACAAAATTACCCATCTTTTTTTAAAACCTAAAATTGATGTCTAACCTTCTCTTTTAACTAATACCGTATTATCTTCGACAACTGTCAACAAGAAAGCTGTTCTGAGCAAGCAATAATCATTCTAGGTCAACCTTAATTAAGTATGTTTTCTCAAAACTGTCAAACATTTTTTTACAATGTCTAGTTCAAGAGATACGGTATATAAGTGGTATTTGAATTTAATATGTTATATTTTTTGTGTACTTGTCATTTAATAATAATAATAATAATAATAATAATAATAATAATAATAATAATAATAATAATAATTATTATTATTATTATTATTATTATTATTATTATTATTATGGGCATTTTGGACTTTATACTACTTATTCCCTTTCAATTCCCATGTATACCAAACATTGGAATTGAAATTCCTAAGTAATTTTATTCCACCAACCAAACACTGAAATTTAAACTACACTTTATTCCCACATTATTCTTTTCCCATGGAATTGCAATTCCTTTCCCAGCTAATTCCTTCCGTCCAACCAAATGTAAAAGTATTACGTTTGCCCTTATAAGTAACAAAAATTTTATTCCTGATTAGTATTACATTTGAGCATATAAGTATGACATTACTGCGTATAAGTATTATATTTTTTATCTTGATCTGATCTGATCCAACCCGTCTTATAATGAGACGGTCTCACACAAGTTTTTGCCTTAACGTAACATGCATGCATCTATAGGGAGAGTTTTCTCTGATTTTTGTTGAAGCTAAGACCAAGTAATACACGTAATACACGCTTTATTTGAATATTCTTTTTTTTTTTTTGAACAGGAAAGATTTGAATATTCATTTAATTTATTTCAAATTAAATTTCTAGTATTTGGTAATATTCTATATTTATTATAGTAAGTGAATAATTAAAAAAATTATTTTAATATGCAATAAAAAATTAATTTGCATGGCAATATCTTTTTCGTCGATTCTGTTTCACATGATTTTTCTTGTATGAATTACTTCTTCTATTGTTTGCAGATTATTACACAAAAAGGGGATTTATCCACCCCTTGCATGATGGTACGGTGGATTCGTCTTGTCGCAAAAAAAAATAAAAAAATGTTTGTGGATATAGTTGGTACGTACTAATTGTCTAGAATTTTCCACAATTATTCGAAAGTAAAGCGTGCGAAATACACTTTTCTTAAAATCGATTGGCTTCCTCCCAATAGTTCTATGAGCGGTAAAGCGTCAATTTTCCATTAATTATGATTAATTCATGTTTTAATATGAGAAATAACATTGTATCATCATTAATTTTTCCAATTTTGGGAGTTATACATTTGGATTTTAAATTTAATTTTGCATGGCACTAGTGCTAATTAGGGCTGTCAATGCGGGCCGGCCCGCCCCATTAGGCTTGCCCCACAGCGGGCTCGATTTTTGGCGGGCTTTTGCGGGCCGAACAATACACTACCCGAGCCCGCCCCGCGCGGGCTAGCCCGCGGGCCACCAATAATTAAAAAAAAAAAACAAAATATATTAAGTTTTTTTACAGAACTTGCAATTGAGATGATAATGTTAATGTATCCAGTTTTACAAAACAAAAATATTAATGTATCCATCCCCTTACATGTAAATAACAAAATATAATGCATTACGAAGTAAAAAAAAAAACAAATAAACAAAACCCATCTCTGATTATCATTAAGTTAAACCCATTGCAGATCAACAAAAGAATTGCAGCAAAACCAAACTAACAAAACCCATTGCAGCAAAACATATATCTATAAAAAAAATTAGGGAGAAAAAAAAATCAAATGAAAAAACGTAAGGCGTGGTGGCGGCAGTATTGGCTGAGCAGACAAGCAGCATTGCTTCTATTAGGGTTAACTTAATGGGAATAGGGCATATTATATATATATATATAAATTTTTTTTTTAAAGAGCCTGGCCCGCGGGCTAGCCCGCTCTTTCGCGGGCCTATATTTTTGGAGCCCTAACCTGCGGGCTTCGGCCCGTTTTGACAGCCCTAGTGCTAATGATGAATTCCACTTATCCTATAAATATCTATGGTTAGATCATTTAAAAGTTGAAATTTTTTTATTTTACTCACATACTTTCTCAAACTCAAACTCAAACATTCTTCTGCCAATACCTTGTGGCTAGTGGCACCCGGTTGCACTTCCATATAAGAAGATTCAGTAGTACTAAAAAATATGCTAAAATGTAATACTAATCAGGAATAAAATTTTTGTTACTTATAAGGGTAAATGTAATATTGTTAAAGGAAAATACAATACTTTTATTTTTCGATTTAAAAGTATTACAAATTTTCTCAAAATATAATATTTTTCCTTATAAATAAGAGACACTTGTCAACATTACTTATTATGAAAAATGTATTACTTTTTCTCTTATAAGTAACATAAATTGTATTCCTGATTATTATTGCATTTAAGCATATAAGTATGACATTTGCATGTTGCTTCGTCTCAACTCGACCTATCTCACGAATAAGGATCCGTGAAGTAGTCTCACAAAAGTGTGACCCATTATTACTACATCATGCATGACACTTGTTATATATATGTCCCCGCCAAAGACCACAAGTCAGACAACGCGTTTAATAATTAATAGGGATAGACAAGAAAAATTATACAAAGTAATTGAACTAATTACACACAATATAGGGAATAAAATAGATATTATGGTTGAATTCTCAATCCCAAAGACCCTTATGTCCCGGCCTTATAGAGCATCGACTAGATCTTTTCTTACTGTGCATAAGAAACCATTCACTTTTAGAAGTTACTTCATTGCTATCGCTGTGAGACTCGATCCCTGGTCTTTCTTTCCAAACTTCACTTTTGTGATCAACTTTGTATGTATTTTTAATATTTAAGATAGATGTAAATGATTAAATAATTTTTTTTAGTTATATGAGTGAGACAGCGAAATTGATGTTATCCTTATTAATTATTGGTTCCAGCCTCCAGGGAAGTAAAAAATTTAAAAAAGGGTTATCCTTTTAAACAAATGAGATTATCAAAGTGTTTGCGGCGTAAGTCTTATATTTGACAAAGCTTGTTTGTAATTGTTTGTAGCTTGTTTAATTAGAATATTTACAAAGTGTATGAAATTGTGCGTGTGTATTTTGGTTCGATCAATAATAAAATAAAGAAAATATGGAAGCGATCAGAGAGAAAGTGAGATAATATTTTTATAATATTTCAAGAACTCTCTACTTTAATTTACTTTTTTTTTTCATTAAATTAATAAACATGAATATAAGTGAAGTGACACATTTTCACGCTAGCTGCAAACCATGCCAATTAAGTTATTTGTTATTCTTTTTTGATAATCCATAGCCCGGCTTCCTTCACCAAGATGCACATTCTTCAGTGCCAATCATCCAAGTTCAAGAGTTGTCCGTCAAGTTACGTACCTTGACTGAAGATTATCCAAATTATTAACCACAGGAAAGTTTTTTTTTTTTTTAGTCTAAATAGACAATTGGATAGAATTTAGATGATACTTTGAAGCTTTGAAAATAATGCTTAGCTTAGAATAATTTGTTTACTCGTTAAGTCTCAATCTAAAAATTTAACGTTAAGTTCTATTTTCTAAACTTCAAAAGGGGCTCTATTTAGAGCTGGAGTGTTAAATTTAAAATTGCTTTGAATCTATTCGTTGGTGAGTGCCTTCTGAGATGGTAAGTGTCTAAAAAGTTATCATCTCCTCCTTTGTACATTGCATACAGTTGACTCTAGGTATTAACTAACACCTTTTTGGTGTAAAGTATAAACTAATTTCTCTCTAAAAAAAAAAGGATAAGGGTCAATTAAGCTCTCCAATTATACTGAAATGTGCAATTAAACACTTTAAAGTTTAAAAAGCTCTAATTAGATTCTTGAACTAAAAAATAAGCAATTAACCATTTTACAAGTTATTTACAGGTTAATGCCATGTCAAATTTTGATATTATTTTTTGTTTTATTATTAAAAATATTTTTATATAATATAATATTTCACTGTTTTCATCAGTGCAGTCGCCGTGTGCTTATCGCTACCGTGTTCCGTTTGTTTGTCCCTATCGTTGCCTTCTTCCAGATTTAGAAGCAGGCAACGTTGCCCCAAATCTGGAAGAAAGTCGCTGCTTCCTTCTCCCATGTGTGGAAGAAGGCAAGAAGCCTTCTTCTTGGAAGAAGGCAGCGGCGAAGGCAAGGAAAATGGGGCAAGGAATTGACGGACTGTAACAATAAGCGACGAATAATTAATTGTGACCGCTAAAGGCCTTGTGGTCAAGCGGCATCCGGTGTACACTCCCATGTGGAAGGGAGTGGGTTCGAGCCTCAGTGGAGGCATCTGTTGACTCTTTGTGCTTCAGTAGGTTGAGAAAGTAGCTATGAACATATACTACATTGTAACCGAGTCAGTAGAACTCAAAAAAAAAAAAAAAAAAATTGTGACCAACCCGACGAACGACCAACTAAATATAAACAAAGATTTTTTTAATTTTTTAAAATGTCAACTCACCATCCATCTAAGCAGACTAATACTAGTACAATATTTTAAAATATCAACTCACAATCCATCTAAGTAGGCAACTTGATAAAATGGAACGTAACCAGCTATCAGGTGAAATTGTATGCATTTGAAGTGTTCAGTGGCCTAATTGCACATTCTTTTCGTCCAGTGACCTAATTGCACTTTCAAGTTACGTTCAGTGGTCAATTTGAGTCTTATTCCTTTATTATTAGTGACTTGCAAATTCATCTTTAGAGTATTATAAATCAAAATGAACTTGTAATTAAAAGTAAATATGCACTTTTGCACTAATATTAAAAATAAAATGAAAAATTGTAGTTTATACCCTTTCATAATATGTCAATTATCAATATCACCCCTGAATTATTAGTGGTATAAATGTTGTCCCTCAATTTTCAAAATGTTACATATATTACCTCGCCCGTACCGTACAAAGGAGCAATATATGTACTACTTTGAAAATTGTGGGCAACATCTACCATCTTAATAAGAGCCAATAATGTTGGGGTTCTAACGGGAAGAAAAAAATGTTGGTGTAATTATTTACTTAAACGAATGGTTCATATTATTTTGATTTTAGTAATATTTTATGATTTTTCTTCTTTACCCTCTATTATATTATTATTTTTTTCTTAAATAACCCCACTTTCCGTTAATTTTTAACTTTAGTAACGGAATATTCCGTTAACTTTTAACTTATTCATTAATTTCTATAAGAAATGTCTTAGGTTCGAATCTCATCATAATCAGAGTTGGTATAATTGTTAAACATATACTAAGAATATGTTAGAGTATATTATTGAAAATAAAGTACTCATTCTATTACTCTTATAGTCTTATTAAATTAAATAAATTATGCAATTTCTTTAATTTAGACGTTTACAATGCCTTTATTCAAAAAAAAATATTCATTATCAAAAAATTTAAAAAGAGATAATTTAATTATTTATATTGTCTTTATTTTCAACAATAAAAATTATTAATTATCAAAAAATTAAAAAAAAAAAGATATAATTTCATTAGTTATATAGTTATTCATTATCAAAAAAAATCTAAAAAGAGATTTAATTTCATTACTTATATTGTCTTTATTTCAAATTCATTAATTAATTATATTCACTATATTATTCATTGATTTCTTTTTACACTATCTTGTAATTAAATATTTTGTATAAATGTTATAATAGAAAATAATGTTATATATATTTATTTACCAAGTATTCTATTAATAACATAGAAAAATTTTTTTAAAAATAATTTGGAACGAATCATATTAACTATTTAGGGAGGATTTGTTGACAAAGAAGACATTCAAATAGCCCAATAAATTGAAGCGAGAAACTACCCCGTAATATTTTTTGGACTACATATGTTCATTTTAAAGGTAAATCGTATTTCTTTATTAATATGATTTAAAATGTATAAATTTTTATTACCAAAAGTATTATTTATTTATACTATCATTTTTAGACTAAGTATTTTGACTATTGTTTTTACAAAATTGCAAACATTTATTTTAGTGACAATTATAATCAATCTCTCATATATTATCTTGCATTCATATACTTTGAATTACCGATTTAAATAAACAAATTCAACATTCAGTTACTGATTTAAATAAAAAATCCAACATTTAATTACTTATGCATGAACATCTCCTATATAATCTTGTATTGATATACTTTGAAGTACTTATTTAAAAATAAATATTGGGCATTATCCTATTCGCGCAACGCGCGTGAAAAAATTAGTTTATGCTACATGAATGTAATATATGTACCATTTTGAAAATTGAGGAGCACCACTAATAATTTAAGGGTGACATTGATAATTGACATATTATGGAGGGACATAAATTATTTTTTAAAATAAAATTGTATTAGGGGTTTATTTTATTATACAAATTAAACTTTGGTCCAAGGTATAACAATCGTTATACCCTGCACCACGGTGCACATAGCAATGTGCACCACGTACGTAAAACGACGTCGTTTTGGTGTTAGTAGACGCGGACGCGAATGACTCAGGGAATTCATAATCTATAATACACATAATCATTATCTATAATACACAGAACATTTGCCTAGAATACACAGAATGTTTGCCTAGAATACACAGAATATTGACACAAAATACACAGATGTTAGTGGACGCGAATGACTCCAGAGAATTCATTATCTATAATACACATAATCATTATATAGAATACACAGAACGTTTGCCTAGAATACACAGAATATTTGCCCATAATACACAGAATATTGATGCAAAATACACAGAACTCATCCTCCTAACATTCGAATGCACAAACACATCACAACTTGTGTTAATAACATGAATACACATAATATTTACACAAAATACACAGAACTCATCCTCCTAAACATTCGAATGCACAAACACATCACAACATGTGTTACTAACATGAAATCACAACATGTGTTACTAACATGAATACACATAACGGTTGCCTATAATATACAGAACGGTTGCCTATAATACACAGAATGATTGCCTGAAATACACAGAATATTAACATAAATACAGAGACCGGCCGAAACAAGAAACGTGATTTCAAAAAAAAAACGGACGATTAGTTTACAATGCTCAAAACGATGTCGTTTAGCACGTGGTGCACATTGCTATGTGCACCGTGGTGCACAGTATAATTTGCCGTATAAGTATTGGTCCAATGGTCAATTGACTTGTTAAGTCTTCTCCATATACGATGAGAAAAGCCCATTGGATAATAATGACAAAAAGACTATTCTAATTGGAATGTTAAGCAAGTCGTTTCACTCGGTAGGTATATTATACTTAGTCTAATATTATAATGGAGCAATAGACAATGTCATGTATCATGAGTATGGCGTCACTCTTATTATGCAAGATATTTGGTGAATAATATTTTCTATGAAGTTATTATATTATTAGTCACTATCAAATATATGGACCCGTTAAATTTATTTAAATGAAGCCGAAAAGTCATTTCTTGCAATTTTAGCTAAATTTTTCAATAATTCCCCATATAAATATACACTCTCAAATATTAAAGAAAAAATTGTAATTTATATACCAAGGTCAAGGATTTGATCCTTGGCTTTGTGTATGGAGCTGCCTTAAATCTCCAGGCCAGTTGTCCCATCCAATAGAGGTGCCTACAATCTAGCGAGGGGATTAGTCACTGTGTCCGACGGTGGAAACCCTGAGCTACACTCAAAAAAAATATTAAAGAGAAAATTGTAATTTATGCCCCACTATAATATGTTAATTATCAATGTCACCCCTGAATTATTAGTGGTGTAATGTTCTCCCTCAATTTTCAAAACAATACATATATTGCCCCTCCCAAGTGTAAATGTTGTCCCTCAATTTTCAAAATGGCACGTATATTGCCCCTCCCGTACAGTACAGGAGGGGCAATATATGTACCATTGTAAAAATTGAGGAACAACATTTACACCACTAATAATTCAGGGATGACATTTATAATTGACATATAATGGAGGGACATAAATTATAATTTTTTCCAATATTAAAATTGTTTATAATTTCATCTTTAATTTTATTATCTAATTGTATATATATATTTTAAGAGTTAATTTGCACTTTTAGTTTAATTTTTGTTAGTTATTTTTTAAAAAATATTCTTTTTTGGTTGTGTATAATAAATACTAGGACAATATTTATTAGCAATGAATTGATATAATTTGATTATTAATTCTATAATTTTGGAATATGCATATTTATGCCGGCCAATCCATTCTATCTATTTAATTCCCTTTTGACTCTTATTTATTTACTAGTTTTTCACGCGCAAATGCGCGAATGAGATAATGCCCAATATTTCTTTTTTTTAAATAAGTATTTCAAAGTATATCAATACAAGATTATATATGGGATGTTCATGCATATATAATTGAGTGTTGAATTTGTTTATTTAAAACAATAATTCAAAGTTTATGAATGCAAGATAATATTTGAGAGATTGATTATAACTGTCACCAAAATAAATGTTTGTAATTTTGTAAAAATGCTAATCTAAATACTTAATTTAAAAATAATCGTATAAATAAATACTACTTTTTCGTTTAAATTTCTCTGAGTCTTTTTAATTCTTTTTCGGGTAGCATTGCCATTGTATTTATCTTCAATACTTGTATTTTTTAATTTATTTATTGGTATTTGGCAATGTGCGTGTCATGTGCAATTGAGTTATTGTGGTAGTATTGAGAGCAACGTCATGCAATGAGATTATGATGTAGGAAGTTGTAGATTTGTCTCGTTGTGTTTGT
>CM008335.1:32714596-32724980 GCA_002525835.2 Ipomoea batatas
TTTTTTTTTTTTTTTTTTTTTTCATCCAAGTTAGGTCTCATCTAAGTACTTCTCCAATGGCCAGATCATGTACTTGCCAATTCATTTTAATCTTATAAATAAACCAATTAAATTTCAAATAGTTCGACATTGTAACCAAGTTGATTCATTATCACTTTTCTAGCATAGTGGATAAGTCACCCAAAAAAATAATTAAATATAATCAAAGCAATATTATTTTAACCTTGTTAAAAATTAAAAATAATAAAAAAGCTGACGAGATTATCATATTTAACCGACTTTAGTGTGTTAATTTTTTATCTTTTATTTCATTATAGTGTTTAAAGTATAAGGATCAAATAATTAATCAAAATTTAAATAAAGAGGCCATATTAAACATAATGTTACAGTATATGTACTTTAATTTGTGTGCCTAAGGGCTAAGGAAGAAGTTTGAATTTTTATATTTTTTTTGGTTAGAAGACAGACTTCATCCTGTATATACAGGGGATTGGGTTAATTTCTTGTAGGTGTTTTGCGTTGGTGAAAGATTAAAGTTACAGAGAAAGAAGATATATGCTATTTCATTATAGTCCAAAAATTAATGAGGAACTGTAGTTTTCTATTCTTGGGTAGCCCAATTGTATTTTAATTATGCTTTTCTATTATTGCAGCATGTTTAACTACTTTGTTCAAGCATATCGGTAACACAAATTGGCTTTCACAAATCATAAGGCCTTGTTCAGCAACTACAATACATCTTGTAGAACTTCCTGTATTTCATAATTCAATGTTTGTTTTCTCTTTTCGTCATCTTGGATTATTTCGGAACTATTAGATGCAAGTAATACTTTTATATATTCAGCTTTCAGAAGAGCGAAAGTTGGAGTTGCTGAAGGATGTAGCAGATTGTTCCCCTTATGCAAACCCACAAGATTCTTGTCAGCTTCTTCCATCCATTGCTGAGCTTCTAAAGGTAATGCCATAATGTGTGAAAGAGACTTGCATATTTGCTTGTTCCTCCTATGCATGTTTGGTGCTTTGGCAGAGTTGAAATGGCAATTTTCTGTGATCATATTTGACTTTGCTGTTTAGATGGCAATTGTTTTATATAATGTTTCATTCTTGATCTCCTTTTGTCTCATGGTTTGAGGACTTGATTTACTTATGTTGTGTTTGGAAAAGTGATTCTTTCTTTACATAAAAGAAATTTCAATTGGAAGGATAAGAATTGAATTTAGTGAAGGTGATGAAATTGGAGTACTGGAGTTTAATTGTTTTAAGAGAAAAAAGCACTTTTGGTCCCACAATTAGTATCACATTTGAAATGTTATCCCTATCTTTCAATTTGAACAAATTTGGTCCCTCAATTATTATGAAGGTTGTCAATTTAGTCCTTCTATTAGGTTATCCCAATTAACACCGTTTATACCATGGGCAAATTTGGAATTTCACATTGAAAAATGCACTTTTGGTCCCTCATCATCCCAAGATTGATCTTTCGCATGAAGATTAAGCCAAAGGAATGTCTGCTGGTGTATGCTTCACCCCCCGCAAAAAATTCAGGAAATTACTAGCCCGAGCTTCAGGTAAATCGCGATTCCATTGTTCTGAACCAAGAATTTATTCAACCTTTGAATGAGAATGCAATGAGCTTAAACGAGGTCGAAGAAACTATAGAGTTAAGAGGTTTGTTTGTTGATTTGAACGAGAATGCAATGAGCTTAAACGAGGCCGAGGAAGAAAAACAACAAGAGGGTTGCTGTCGAAGAGCTTAAACGTTGCACACGAGAACGGGTTCTTCTACTCCAATGGCGTGCACCACGATTCAGACATCACGGGAGACTATGATTTGCAAAACAACAAGAGGGTTGCTGTTGAAGAGGAATTGGATTGCTTGCAGGAAAGACTACAAGCGCTAGAGGCCGATAGGGAGTTCCTAAATTACTAAATTAAGCTAAGATTGCAAGAATCTTTGGCTTAATCTTCCTGAGAAAGATCATGGGATTTTGAGGAACCAAAAGTGCATTTTCCAATGTGAAATTCCAAATTTGCCCATGGTATTAACGGTGTTAATTGGGATAACTTAACAGAAGGACTAAATTGACAACTGTCTCAATAATTGAGGGACCAAATTTGTTCAAATTGAAAGATAGGGATAACATTTCAAATGTGATACTAATTGGGGGACCAAAAGTGCTTTTTCCCCTTGTTTTAATTTCATTCTAATCATTTTCACTGTAAGGGATGTATTTGGCATTGTCCATTTAGATAAATTGTGGTTAAAATGATTAAAGGGTTCCACTACATAGGTTATAATTTCATTGTTATTATTTTAACTGCTATTCCAAATACACTAAATTTATCTTTATAACATTTGAACTGTTGGTCTGTTGGTGCCTTGGCAAAATCTCTTACCATTCCATCAATGTACAAAAAGAGAATAATCATTAGAAATCATGTGCTAAACACACCAAAAAAGAAAAAGAAGCGAGGCTAAGTAATAAGACGTTATGGTTTAGGTGTTTCGCTATATTCTCGAGTGATGATTGCTTCTATTTTGCTGCATATTTTTCTTATAGTCTAATCTAAGTGATAAGTGACATGAATATTTCAATTTTGTAAGGGTAAGTATGAGCTACACGGTTTCCCATACTTCTGCAGCAAAACAGGTAACAAATTATGCACTTTTAGATAAATTGTAGACATATAATATGTTAACTGCATACACATGTACATACATCGAAATAAGGCAAGAGACAAACCCAAGAAATTCATAAATGAACTAAAAATAAGAACGAGAAAAAGCAATACAGCCAGACGTTGTCGAGGAGCTCGAAGCGGACGGAGACATTGTCGAGGTAAACGTCGAGAATGTCCTTCGGAAATAGCCCCATGGGGAGGGCGTGGGCGGAGAGGAGTTGGCAGATTGATGGGGGCGCTGTCGAAGTTTCGTTGAGGTGCGACGAATGAAAAGATTGTGTTTTTTTTTGAATTGAAGAAGATTGTGGCGAGCAGACAAACTATGTGAATTATTATGGAGGAATTGGAATCATGTAACAATGAAGCCATAATCATATCGTCTTCTGCCTGATTTGGAAAATGGGAATCGATTCCGGTTAGGATTTTTAATGTTAAGTTTCTTCCTTTTTCTTTAGACATGGAGAAGATGCTAACCAGTGTTGGGGAAAGTAACATTGTTTTTGCTTATTTTTGTCTAATTTTACACTTTTGCTTATTTTTTGGAAAATAAACCAAACACATCAACATAGTTTTCTGAAATACAACCAAACACTAGAAATGAAAAATATTTTTTGAAAAATTACTCATTTTCAAAAAAATATTTTTGTGATGTCATTTTTAGGTTTCCAAAAGCACCCTTAATTTGTGTGTGTGTGAGAGAGAAAGTCGAAGCATCAAGTTTTCAATGAAATAATAGTTGTGTCCGAAATCAAAGAAAACACACAAATGAAGACAATAAAGTCATGTTCATATAGAATTGTCAATTGTGATGGTACAAAGTTAGCATCTACATCTGTAGATATTACATGATTTTAGGAATAGCGCCTACTGAGGTGGAAGGGAGAGAAATGGAGAGAGAAAGAAATGGGATCAGCCTGTAAGAACCATTTTTTTGGAACAGTAACCGTGTACTTCGGATTCCAAAGCCAATGTCACGCCACCCGTGTCAGGCGCAACTAATGCACCTAGCGGATGCGTCAGTCGCGTCAGACGCGGGCTGACGATTTTTTTTTTTTTTTTTTAAATATGATTTGTTTTTTTTTTTTCATCTCTTATTTTCTCTTTTCTAATTACACTTATAAAAATTTCTCAAACCGCGAAAAAATTCAATTGATAATGATGCTCACGACGAGTAGACAAATTAGTAATGAGTGACAGCTATGTTTGACTAATTCCAACTTGGATATAAATCATAGATAGAAAAATGGTGGTGTCTGTGGAAGCTGTGTTGAAACTTCATTTTCATAGAGTTAATAATGCAGAAAATGACATTCAATTTTTTAAAAAGAAATTTTCAATTACACTATTCAATTACTTTAAAACATTGATGCAAAAAATCACTGTCATAGACGATTGATGAATGAAAAAAAAAAACACTTCAAAAATAATTGTGGAACAAAAAAAGGTGATAGAATAATTAAGAAATGATACACTGTTATTTTTCTCTGCTAAGAAGTGCCATTTTTTCTTAAATTATATGAAAATTGTATTTTAAGTAAGTTTTTTAAATTTGTAACATATGATTTTACTTCTTCATTATTGTTCTTTAAACATCTTTTTATTATTTATAAACGTATTATTGAAAATTATGATAATAAAGTTATTATCTATAGTAGTTAGATAAATTATCACAAGACACAAAAATTTAATAATAAATTATCAAAATATAGTTGAGTTTTATTTCACCAATAAGCCTTGCATATATATAACCATATAAATCTTATTATATTTTGACTTATCATATTTTAGATTTTTTTTTTACTACTATCGACTTTATTACAATGTAATATCTGTTCAATATACTTTCTCAATCTGTTGTAGTCCAAGAAGGAAAGTCACAGAAGTGCCAACTGAGCACATTGTAATGAATATTATGATAACGAGAAAGAATTTATGACTAATCATATTTTATACTCCTCCGTCCCATTTTGGTTGTCTGGTTCGTTTAACGAGGCTTGACTGAAGTTATTTTTAATCCAATTTTTCATAATATTAAGTTTAGTATTAATATATAAAATTTATATATTTAGAAACTACATCAAAAGTACTATTAAACACAAAAAATTAAATTTAAAAATAATAAAAAATTACTAAAGAAAATAAGCAATGAAGAAAGAGTTGGTTTGACCAATGAATAGTAAATAGGTCAGGTAAAATGGGACGGAGGGGGTAGATAAAACCTATGAATCACTACCTAAGTAGCTAGGATAACGAGAAAGAATAAGTAATTGGATATTGAATTAAATTATGAACTAAGTTTAATAGTGTGTGGCAAGCACCTTGTGCTCAGATGATACTTTTGTGGCTCTTTTCGAGGAAAGGTGACATAATTGAACTCCGGTGGTGGAATATTGACTCTTTGGGCTCTAATAGATAGAGAAAGTATAGAACATATATTACATTTTAATAGAGTAAGTAGTACTAAAAAAGTAAATTTTTTCAAACATATAGTGTTTGGGTCTAAAAAAATTAAACTATTTACCAAACAACTAAATTGAATCAAACTATTAGGGGGTGTTTGGTTGGATGGAAAACATTTTTCATAGAAAATGTTTTCCTTAAAGTGGGGAAAATGGTGTTTTATGTTGTTTGGTTGGATAGAAAACAATTTCCATGGGAAAAAGTTTTCCTTAACAATGATGGAAATGTTTTCCTAGCAAATCTTAGGTATTTTGTTTTCCATGGAAAACTAGTATCACAATATTATCCTCACCATACTTTATCCTAGCAAATCTTAGGTGCGTATTTGTATCACTTAAGGTGCGTCATTGTTATAAACTGAAGGTGCGCAATGTTTAGACTTAAAGTCCATTGTTTTAACACTTAAGATGTATGTTTATATCACTTAAGGTGCTTCATTTTTAGTTATGCTTCTTCTTTCTAGACGCACACTTTTTTTTTTTTTTAAATTCATTGATTTGAGCCGTTGATCTAGATTTGATCAACGGCTTAGATCTAACCGCACATGAGATCTAGATTTGAATTATTATTATTAGTGTAAATAATAATTAATAAATGAGTTTATTACCAAAATGGTCCCTCGACTATTGCGAAATTACCAATTTGGTCTTCAACAATTTTTCTTGACCAATTAAGTCCCTCGACTTTGAAAAATTTAACCAATTTAGTCCTCCGTTTATTTTTCCGTTAATATCCGTTAAATCAGGACCAAATTGGTAATTTTGCTATAGTTAGTGGATCATTTAAGTGAAAAATTAAGGGACAAACTACTATAAAGCCATCGTACTATTTGAGAACAAGTAATTAGGTCATCCAACTAAAATAACCCCAAATAAGGCATTGAACTCAAGAAAATAAAGCAATTGAGCCACTGCAACCCAAAAAAAAGCAATTAACCCATTTTTAAAATTTTCGGTGACAAATTCTGACACCGACGATCATTTCCGACAACCGGCGGTTTCTGGTCGCCTTCTCCTGGGGAAGGCGACTTCGCCTTCCCGGCGGCGACCACTGGAAATGATTGTCGGTGCCGAAATTTGTCGCCGGAAATTTTTAAAATGGGTTAATTGCTCTCTTTTTTCGGTTTTAGTCGCTTAATTGCTTTATTTTTTTTGAGTTCAATGGTTTATTTGAGATTATTTGAGTTGCATGGCCTAATTGCTTGTTTCCAAATAGTACGATGACTTATTTGTATTTTATCCCAAAAATTAATTACCAATTTGGTCCCTTGACTATAGCAAAATTACCAATTTGGTCCTGATTTAACGGATGTTTAACAGAAAAATAAACGGAGGACCAAATTGGTTAAATTTTTCAAAGTCGAGGGACTTAATTGGTCAAGAAAAATTGTTGATGACCAAATTGGTAATTTCGCAATAGTCGAGGGACCATTTTGCTAATAAACTCTTAATAAATTATTATTTCCTTATAAAATGACGTTGAATTTTCAAGGATTTTTTTCATATATTACCCATAATTTGTTTCCATTAATCTCACAATTATAATGGTTTAATTATTCTGAGAATTTGGTATGTAAAATTTTGTTACCAAATAAACTTTATTAATTTTTTACCAATTAATTAATAATATTAGTTTGGCGTGAAAGTTGAAGATGAAGATTTTACTTTTATCAATAGTATAGATTATTATTATTTTTGTGAAAGTTGAAGCATAAGTTTTCAATGAAATAATAGTTGTGTCTGAAATCAAAGAAAACAGACGTACACATAAAGACATTAATGTTATGTTCATATAGAATTGACAATATAAATGTGATGGTTCTAAGTTACGACAAAGTTTGATAAATTATTAATGAGTGACAGCTATGTTTGACCAATTCCAACTTGGATATAAATCATAGATAGAAAATTGGTGGTGTATGTGGAAGCCCTGTTCATACTTCATTTTCATAGAGTTAATGCAGAAAATGAAATGAAAAATTTTTAAAAAGAAAATTGCAATTACACTATTCAATTACTTTCAAATATTGATGCAAAAAATCACTGTTATAGACGATTGAGGAATGAAAAAAAATAAAAAATCACTTCACAAATAATTGTGGAACAAAAAAAAAGGGGGAAAATTGCCTCTTTGGTCCCTGAGCTTTAACCAAGTTCCGACTCAGTCCCTGAGTTATGACCGTATCCGAGTTTAGTCCCTCAGTTATGAACAAAGTGGCGCATTTGGTCCCTGGCCGTTAAAACTAACGGAAAATTTTAAAAAATAATTAAAATTTGAGGGGTAAAATAGGAAATTCACATTTTATTCTTATTCTTATATCAAAATCACTTTTATAACATTATTTTTCACTTAGCATCTTATTTTCAATATTTTTCAATTCTAAAAGCATTTCAATAATTTTAGTATGACTTGTTAGTAGCCTGACTTTCGTATAACAAACTTAAAATCTAGTACAAACAAAGAAACACTTGATCATTGTGTTTAGGCNGTCCATTTAATAGATTTAGAGCATCTCCAACGCATTTAACATCAAAACACCAAAATTCTCCATCAAATGTCACATCAAAAAGAATATTCTCAGCACATATGTATACCAAATTTTATCCATACCCAACCCATTATACCAAAACACTGAATTTTTACATCAAATGTTATTCTACACTAAAATAATATGGTTTCTCTAATTTTAAAATTTTATTAGTTCGAATTTAATTAGTTTAATATAATTTGTGATGTAAATAATAAATTTTTAGTAACATTATTTCTATGTTGTTGTTATGTTTCATTTATTTTAATTTTTAATTAATCTATATTCAATATTAGTCTTGTTAATCGTCTTGATGAGCTCTTTCAAATGATATCATTTATATATAATAATATAACATTTATGTTTAAGTATTTAACAAAATATATAAATAAATACATAAAAACAAAATAAATGATACAAAAGGAATTAACAAATAAAAGCAAGGGAAAAATAGGAATAAAAAATTTACCCATAAAATGGCATGGATGTCGCAGCACTGTTCATCAACACTAAATTATTAGGCGTTTGGCGCTACGTTTGTCGCCGGTTGGAGCATATTTTTTAGTGGAATGGTGGAATGCCTTTGCCGATTTGCCATTTTGGTGTTACCTTGGAGATGTCCTTAGAAAGAGTTGTCATGCTCTTAGAAATGTCAAGCTAACGTTGCATAAATGATCAAGCATAACATTGATTGATAATTGTCACTTGAACAAAAGGTAAGAGAATGTTTATGCAAAAAGCTTAAATGATCAAGCATAGCATTGCTTGAGAATTGTCACTTAAACAAAAGGTAAAAGAATGTTTATGTAAAAACACAAAATCGACCAATATCAAAGTAAGTCAAGGTGTCCCTAGTATACATATTATTGCTTAAGTTGAAACACAAAACAAATGAGAATTAGGGAGGGCTATAAAACCTCCAAATAGATGTCGTCCAAGGTAGCATTTACCCCTTTTTTTGTGGGAGCTCATGATTAACATGGGAAAAGTTAACATTCTCAACCAATAATCACATAGCGAGACATCAACGTGCTGTTGTTTGCTGTCCAAACTATGAGTAAGTGAATCTTGGGTGGCAACCAAATTTTGAATAATGATTGGTCCCTAAAGTGTGTACTCCAGTCCCACATCGATTGCCCCAGTAAGGAAATTTCATGAATCCACCAAATTCTTCAACTTAGATAAATAATTTATATTGAGGAAAACTTTCGTCCGGGGGTGTAGCTCATATGGTAGAGCGCTCGCTTCGCATGCGAGAGGCACGGGGTTCGATTCCCCGCACCTCCATTTATATCTGTATTTCTAATTTTCTGTTGCGAAGTGTTCGGCGCTCTTTTTATTCAACTTTATTTATTGTAGGAGATTCTCTTTCATAATTTGCCTGACAATTATAATACTTTATCATAAATTTATTGATTAAAGCATAATTAGAAACAATCCAATTCCCCACCCTTTTAAACTACTCTGTAATAAACTATAACTCTATAATCGTTCTTATAATTGATCTTCAAATTGTAGTGTTGTTTATTATGTCATATGATGATATAAAATTCATTTAGAATGGAATAATAAATAGAAGCTTCATTGAAGTTGAAGCTCCAGTTTCCCTTCATTCCTTACTATTCCACTTTCTTGAGTAGACCTTAACGTTAGGAAGCACCTTTAAAACTCTAACGGTTGACAATAATCTATATATATATATATATATATATAAACGAAATCTTATTTCCTGCCCAAAATATTGTACATTAAAACAATTAAAATAATAAAATAATATTAAAACACGAAATCATATAACATCAAAACATCGTTATACATTAGGATTAGTACATAGTTATAATATATATATATATATATATATATATATATATATATATATAAACAAAATCTCCAGTATATATAAACTGGTTTGGCGACTTGGTCGATTTGACACAAAACTATTCAGCTCATTATATTGATCTATGAGTACTTGCCCAAGAGAAGTCTATAAAAGTTCTTATTTGGTACACTAGTGTTTTACCCGTGCGATGCACGAACAAAATTATGCTGTTATGAATTTAAATAAAAATTTTGAAAAAATATAAATATTTTAAAATTTACAAAATGTCTCCTAATTCTTGGACATTATTTTTTTTTCGCACAGGCAACGCATACCCGTGCAGCACCCGTGCGACACCCGTGTGACACCCGTGCAGCACCCGTGCGACACCCGTACAGCGACTGTGCAAAGTTGACATAGCCACCTCCTAGCTGTTTTTCACCATTTTATTATGATATGATTGATGAGCTTGAAAAGGGGCTCAGAATCGCGATGAGGGAGCGGAGATTCTCTGTTAGCGACCCAAATCACAGTGTTGTTGAGGGGGGTGTACCATATCCCGAGAAAGGAAGAAGAAGAAGAGGAGTTCCCGGGGCTGAAGAATCCTAACTCGAATTCCCCGCCAGCGGAGAATAAGGTCCGGTTTGGAGTCACCGCCGGTTCGCCCGCTCTGAGAATATAGCTGCTCACTCCAAGATTACACAGACATGCTAATAAAACACACAAAATCCGGCAAACATCTGCCATTGCTCGCAAATTTAGGTTGTGTTAGTGGAAAAGACTAGAAGCAAGTCTGTCAAAGAACTATATATTTTTGTTCGTCAAAGAACTATATATTTTTGTCTGTCAAAGAACTATATATTTTTGTCTGTCAATGATATTATGTTTTTTTTTTT
>CM008335.1:32737549-32750863 GCA_002525835.2 Ipomoea batatas
ATGGCATGACCAATTTTAGTCCACTGTCAACAAAATAAACTGTTTAATTTAAATGTTGTTAAATACAAAGACACTTTGGTCTTCAATTATCTATTTTTAAAAAATAAAAATATAATAGGTCAACCCATTTTATATAGAAAAGATCTAAATACTTATGTATTTAACAACATTTCAATGATTTTGTTGATGAAAGACCAAAAAATTATACCACAATAATACTAGGACTAAAGGGATATTCTATTAAAAAAATTGACTACTAACTATAAATCTATGACAAAAATGGAATAAACTCATACAGAAATGAGGATTGTGGCTTGAAAGTGATGGACAAATGGATGAAAAACGACTCTTATACATAAATGCTATGAGTTTGATTATTAACAACATATTATTGGTTGAGCACGTCGCACAAGATTTCTTTATTGCAGTTTACCTCTCATATGAATTTGAATCCTATTAATTAAGGGTGGCTTATCCCGTGCACATCCTTAAGTAGTGGATGCGAGTTTCTCTCATCACCAAAAAATAAAAATAAAAATCTTCATCTAATCATTTTAAGCATAATATCCTTTTTGACAAAATAATACGCCTCACATCCTCACATCAATTACCGATGAAAATTCATACCACAATATAACATTTGGTAGATCAAATCTACACTTATGAGTTAATTTTTTGCGATATTATCAATATCTGAAATATAATGTGAGAATAGCCATCTTATCCTCAACTTTAATCATAATTTCAATAATTTCATTTATAATCATTTATAATATTGTCAACTTTAATTTGCGTAAATTGAACGGAATTCTTGGAAAATCCCCATCTTATCCTCTGCCCTCTGGCATGTTTTAAACTTTTATTATTATTTTCCGTAGCATAGATTTCCTCATAATTTGTATATTCCTATATAGTTAATACATTAATATCGATTAATGTTAAAACTATTTGTGAAAAAAAAATACTATTTTATATGGTCGTGGCAATTGTCCTTAAATTTTTATAATTGGTATTTGGTAATTAATTTAATATTAAAATTTAAAATATTGGTGCAACTGTTATTAATTTTTTAAAAACTTGATTAAAAAAATTGATATAACTTGAATTAACTTGAATTAACTGAGTCAGTAGCACTCAAAAAAAAAAAAACTTGAATTAACTTAATCACATGTTTGCAGGCAGAATGAGTGATATTCTTCATTTATCGAGTTGACAACGATATTAAAATATTACATACAAAATATATTGAAATTACTATAAAATGTATTATACATGAAATTAATTTTTTTTTTTAGTGAATGTATCAACTGTTTATGAAATTGTAAACTAATTCAAGTTGAATGAGATATTATACAGAACAAGTTAAAACAGCATTATTGTTCAAGTTTTAGTTTTAAAATTATCGAACTATTTATGATTAGACATAAACTTGCTTCAATCATTAAATGGTTGATGGATTAATATTCAATAATACATTTTTTTTNGGAATATTGTAATCTAATACCGTTAATTTGTTTTGTTTTTGTTTACTAATCGAATAATGTGTCTATACAAGAGCGATGTATTAGTGTATTACACAAAAGTTGAATTTATGTAGTGCACACTCTTAAGTAATTATTGCAGATTTCTCTCATTACCAGCCAAAATTAAGAAGAAATTTGAAATTTTATTGTTTAAAATTGAGTTATTGTCATTTTTAGTCCCTTGATTAGTGTCTATTTTTCATAATTTATCATCAACTATTAATTTTGTCACATTTAATGCACATATATATTTTTGTTGCCACATTTAGTCTTGTCAACTAAATATCCTACAACTACTCGACAAAAATATTAATTTCTTTCATCTAAAGTTGTTATAACGGGCCAAAGACCTTGTGGTCTAGTGGCACCCGGTGTCCCGGAAAACACTCTCATACTACATTGTAACAGAGTCAGTAGTACTAAAAAAAAAGGTTGTTATAACGGCAAATTTTAGTAATAGTGTTGTATATTTAGATTTGAATGGACAATTTTTCTTTTATAATAACCTCAAATAAAATTTATAATTTTCGGTGAGTAGTTGTTGGAGATTTGGTCGGCATGACCAAATGTGACAACAAAAGTATATTTGTACATCAAATGTGACAAAATTAATAGTTAGGGACCAAATTTAATAATAGACAATAGTTGTGTGACCAAAAGTAACAATAACTCTTTAAAATTTAAGGTGTTAATTTAGTTAGACGGGTCGAATGGAGAGCCCACAGGCCAGCGACCGGAGCACGCAGGTGCCGAGGCACGCGCTGCTTACCACGGTCCAGGAGACGACGTTCTATAGTCTGCGAGCGACCTCAAATCCTCACTGGTCCACGCCCCGAGTCGATCGGCGAACCGGCTCGTCACCGTTCCGCATTCGACCAGGGCACATCGCCGATCTCCGACCGCTTCTCTCCGACAATTTCAAGCACTCGGGGGAAGTCATGACTTATGGAATCGAACTCAAGTTCTCCCGAAATTCTTCCCTATACAAAGAGAGCTCACTTGTTACTTGGGTTATCCATTGGATTAGTCAAAATGTAGTGTTGAGTTCATATTTATATTATTTCCAATATGTCGATATTATGATACTTTGCAAATTAAATAGGCTATGTGGCGCTTTTTGATTAATTGATAAGGTTTGCCAATCTCCACGTCTGAGGAATCCGTGGTTCAAGCTAGCAACTAGGTCCATTGGATCAATCGTGAGTCATGTGACATGGAATTGCTCTAAATGACTATGGTGGTTTATGTCATCAATGTTGTATGCATAAATCAATTTTTTTTTTCAAAGAGTCAACAGTTATCTTCACTGATGCTCGAACTCACTCTCACTCCCATCATTCATGTAGGAGTGTAAACTGGGACACCGGGTGTCAATAGGCCACAAGGTCCTTGGTGATTGACATATACCTTAATTATCATTGTAAAATCATGTGCATATTTATACATATATTATCTGTGTATATATACCAATATACATGACTATTAGCTTAGAATTATATATTTTTTTTATCCTTTTTTTTTATGAATATAAATTTTATAAAAAATACTTACATTATTATTAAATAAAAAATATAAATTTTTATTTTTATTTTTATTTTTTTAAATATAATAATATAAATTTACCATTTTAAGAAGTTACAAAATATAATTTAAACAAAATTTTTTATCAATATCTTAATATTTGGCAAGAATTTTTCGCAGGTACAAAATGTTTGTGTGTGTATGTATGTATATGTGTGTATGGTCTAGTGGCACTTGGTTGCACTCATGGAAAGACAAATTATGCTATGGACCATATTTATGTTCACAATTTTAGAACTTTATATTCACAATTTTAGAACTTCATATTCACAATTTTAAATATCAATATACAAAATTACATTACTCAATATTTACAACTTTGTTATATAGATTCAAAAATTGTGTTATACTATTGAATATATAGTTATAAAATTGTGAATATAGAGTTCTGAAATTGTAAACATAGAGTTACGAAATTATGAACATAGAGTTCTAAAATTGTGAGCATAGAACTTAAAAAGTATGAATATAGAGTTTAAAATTGTGAATAGGTACCTGAGTTCACCTTCCAATGTGAACTCGGGTCCATGACATAACAACTGATTTTGAACAAATACTGCATTCTAAATAGAGTTAGTAGTGTTAAAAAAAATAAGGAGTAATAAATAAATGAAAATGAAGAAAGGTGTTCCCATTGTGTTTATTCGCGGAAGGAGAAGAGAATATTCATTACTGAGCTCTAAATCTCCGCCGGCACAACCGTCAAATGCCACGACGATCTTCGGCCCTCTCTCCCGGTTGGGCATACCGACAAAACCTTCCAGCACGTTCTACATCTCACATTATTCTTCTTCTTCACCAAAAAGGCCCCGCCTTTTTTCACATCCATTCTGGTCCGCACACATATAAAGCGCCCTGGGACTCGCCTTTCCCACCTCTTCCCCTCCTCAATACCCCTACCCAGATCACAATTTTCAATACCCAGATTCCCTTTTCTTCTCAATTATACACATTCCTTCTTCCGTGTACTCATATCTAGCTAGGGTAGTTTGTCTGGTTCTTGAAATGGTTGAAACGATGTCCCAGAACATTCTTTTGACGGGGGGAGCAGGCTATATTGGGAGCCACACTGTGTTGCAATTGCTGCTCTCTGGCTACAAGATTGTTGTGATTGATAATTTGGATAATTCTTCTGCTGTTGCCATCAAACGAGTTCAGGAGCTTGCTGGCCGACACGCCCACAATCTTGAGTTTCAACAGGTGTTTTTTCTTTTTGTGTTTCTCCTTTGGGTTTTGAGGCTTTGTTTATGTGAATATTGAGTTTTTGAAGTGTTATTATGCCTGGAAAATGTTCAATTAGTACCCCCGTAATCTTGGAGAGGTAAAATTGAAGGGAAAGAATTTTAACTTCCTCTTATGATTCGGGATCTTGCGATTCCATGTGGTTTTTGCTTTTTGTTTGAGTGAATGTTTGATGAATTTATCTCACTTCTATATGAAACAATAGGAATTAAGAATTACGTTAATTTTCATATAGAATTTCCAACTGGAGTTTGCAGCTGTTAAATTGATTAAATAATTTGTGTGTTTTTTTAAAGAAAATTTCCTCTTTTGGAATTAAAGAATCTGATGTATGTTTCATTTTGAATTTAACTGCAGATGGATCTCCGTGACAAGCCTGCACTTGAAAGTCTTTTTTCCTCTAAGAAGTTAGTTCCTATACTGATTGATTGATTCTGGTTTCCATTTATTTCGGGTATTGAAAATTTTAAAGAAACATAGCGCCCTGCATAGTCATTTCAAGTGCATTCTCTTGCCCATAAAAGTCGAAATTTTCTCGCCCTACATCCTCACATCCGGACACCACAAGATAGTAGAGGGATAGGGGTAACCCCAACCATAAAGGATACAAACTTGTAATCACGGTCACGAGTTTGAATCCCGGCTCTATTGGTCTGAGCCAGTCAGCCATGGACAACTTAGGCTGGTTTACCTTGCGAATTAGGGTCACAAGGCGTGGTTTACCCAGTGTACACGTTTGGATAGTGGTAGCGGGTAAGAGATAGTGGAGGGATAAATCACAGAAGTAGCCCATTAGGTGAGAGGACTAGTTCCTGACTCCCACAAGGAGCCTACCACATTGGGCTGCATGGGCTTAATTTTGTATTCTTGCCCGCAATCTATCACTCAGGAATCAACTGAGTTAAATGCATTCTCTCCTTTGATGGATATCTCTAGCTGTTTGCACTTTCACGCAATACCTTTCCTCAGTAGCTACTCTGTACTGTATTCAGAATTTAACTTAAGAGAACCCATTTCACTGCTTCCAGGACCTTGATCATATTGAACATTATATTTAAGCTGTTTATTTATTTTTATTCTTTTAATGGCTACATTGCATTTGGTATTATGTTTAAGCGCCAACCACCGAATATTTTCTGCAGGTTTAGTGCTGTTATCCATTTTGGTGGTTTAAAAGCTGTTGGTGAAAGTGTGCAGAAACCTTTGAAGTATTATAACAACAATCTCATTGGTACAATTACCCTCCTGGAAGTCATGGCTGCCCATGGATGTAAAAAAGTACTTTTACCAAGATTCACTATATCTTCGTGTTTATCAAATCTTTGGTCGTGTCCTGTCCTGTCCTAACTCCCCCTCCCGATACTTTCAGCTTGTGTTTTCGTCATCAGCTACTGTTTATGGTTGGCCGAAAGAGGTCCCATGCACAGAGGAATCCCCCCTTAGTGCTGCAAATCCATATGGACGAACCAAGGTACCTTTTAAGCTATATTTCCCGTTCTATTATGTGTATAGCTTATTAAATATAACGGATCATTCTTGTATCTGAACAAAACAAGTGCTTATGTGCTCAAATTTTAAGAAGGTATGTCTAAGTGTACTTATCAAATGTGTATGTGTGTGCCTTATAACAAAGAAAATTATTTTCTTTTTTCAGCTTTTCACTGAAGACATATGTCGTGATCTCCACCAATCAGACTCGGAATGGAAAATCATATTGCTGCGATACTTCAATCCTGTTGGCGCCCATCCTAGTGGCTACATTGGTGAAGATCCGCGTGGAATCCCAAACAATCTCATGCCTTTCGTTCAACAAGTTGCTGTCGGGAGGCGACCGGCATTAACAGTTTTTGGAAATGATTACTTAACAAAGGATGGTACAGGGGTATTTGTCGAAACCATGACCTAACCTACTTACCTGACCCTCGAGTTCTCTTTGTATTGTGTACTAATGTCTTTATCTTTCCAGGTACGCGATTACATTCATGTTGTGGATTTAGCAGACGGCCACGTGGCTGCATTGAAGAAGCTGGCTGATCCTTCAATAGGTATACCCTAATTTCAGGATTGTAAGACCAGAAATTGCAATTCCTGGAATAATTGAGTATTTGAGCACAAGTGAAATTGCGGTTATCAATCTGTTCTTATATTGCTTTCCCCCACAGGCTGTGAAGTTTACAACTTGGGAACTGGAAAAGGTACATCAGTCCTGGAAATGGTGGCGGCATTCGAGAAGGTATCAGGAAAGGTATGTATCTATGAATTTTTAGAACGGGGATAGCGTTTCGAAGCTAACTGAATGTAATTTACAAACCTAACAAAGATTCGGCTTGTAAACATTAAGTTGTTTTTTTTTTTTTCTGTGATCAGAAAATTCCGCTGAAAATGGCTGGTCGACGCCCTGGTGATGCTGAAACTGTATATGCAGCAACAGCGAAAGCAGAACGCGAGCTAAACTGGAAGTAAGTGCCTAGATCGAATAAAACAGTAGTTTAAAAACAAGTAGAATTGTTGGGCAAAAACAATGGTTGATGATAAGTGATTTGCAGGGCAAAATATGGGATAGAAGAGATGTGCAGAGATCAGTGGAATTGGGCCAGCAGAAACCCCTATGGGTATGAAGGATCTCCTCAGAAATCTGCATGTTTCCTGCCCTGTCTTCCCAGGAATCAAGTACAAGGTTGCCTTGCACAGAACTAGGAGGAGGATGTGTGTTTTATTTTACTTACATAAATACCCCTACCTACCACTCAGTATTCATTTATTTCTCTAACATCCAACTTTTGCTGTTGCTGAATTTATTTAGGTTTTCTTTAGCTCCCTCCAGCCACTGATCACAAATAGGATATATATTGTTTTTGTATTACTTACTTGATTCATTACCTTTCTTGTTTTGCATTATTAAGTAAATACAATTCTTTTGGGTTTGTTTGTTTCTCTTGTTTTTGCCTAGTTATGGTGGAGTAAAATAAATAAATAAATAAATACGTGCTAATTTGGTTTAAATGGGTTTGACTGAGTTTATTTTTTATTTGAATTTAGTATTAATATATAAAATTTATATATTTAAAAATTATATTAAAATATTATTAAACATAAAATTAATTAAATTTGATAATAATTAAAACATATTAAAGAAAATAAGAAACAAAACAAATTAATTTGATGAGTGAATAGTAAAACATGAGTGGTAAAATAAAACAAATTTAGAGCACTTCAATAATTTGATTTTTTGCATAAATTTTAAGATTCAAAGTAGGGGAGAATGAGAGGAAAGTACGGAGTAATAAGCTCCGTCGTATTATTTTGGAACAAGTAATTAGGCCATTGAACTTGAATAAACCCCAAATAAGTCACTGGACTCAAAAAATAAAACAATTAAGCCACTGAAATCTAAAAAAAAAAAAAAATTAACCCAATTTTAAAATTTTCGGCGACAACTTTCAGCGATCGGTCGCCATATCCGACGAGGGCGACCATTTCTGGTTGCCCTCGCCGGAGAAGGCGGCCAGACATGGTTGTCCCCCCGGAGAGGGCGACCATTTTTGGTCGCCTTCTCCTTGGGAAAGGCGACCAGATCTAGTTGTTGGTCGCCGGTGACGGAAGTTGTTGTTGAAAATTTTAAAATTGGGTTAATTGCTCTTTTTTCAGTTTCAGTGGTTTAATTGTTTTGTTTTTTCGAGTTCAATGAATTATTTGGGGGTCATTTGAGTTTGATAGGCTAATTGCTTGTTTCCAAATAGTATAATAGCTTATTTGTAGTTTATCCCAAAAAGAAAAGCCTATGTTAATGATCCCAGTGTGTGCATAGACAATCGTTATTGCATAGACCTGACAATTATGGACACGACCCATTAACAAGACACGAAACCGGACACGAAAATAACGGGTTAGTGTTTAGCTTTAACATGTTCCGGGTCGTTAACGGCTTGACCCGTTATGATTCAGTGTCTTAACGGGTCAACCCGTTAAACCTATTAAGAACCCATTAATATTATCGTGTTAACCCGTTTACATAGACCTGTTTAGAACCCGTTAAGAATCATTGTCATTTAAGTGAATATATCATGAACATGATTAAGAATGAATTTACTACATTAGGCCAAGATCATACACCAATTATTGATGTTCAACAATATGAAATTTGGATGTTTATTGTGTTCAATTTTATTCTAAAAATTAGTTTGGACTTCTTTAGTTATGATTTTTGGATGTTACTTTATAATTTTAGGAATGCTATAAATTGAATAATTTGTTTGTTTGTTTGATGGATTGGATTGTATCTTTTATTTCTTTTTTTTATATAACTTAATTTTAAATTTTAGTTTTTAATATATCAATAGATTTATTCTCAAAAAAAATATCAATAAATTTAACGGGTTTAAACGGATTTCGTGTCATATCGTGTCGACACGATCCGAAACCCGTTAACAAAACGTGTCTATCGTGTCGATCCGTTTAATCTGTTAACAAATCGTGTTCGTGTTTGTGTTACAATTTTGAACCCGTTAACCTTAACGTGTCGTGTCCGTGTTTAGCCTTATCGTGCTCGTGTCATTATCATGTCGACCCGTTAACGAATCCATATACACGAATTGCCAGGTCTAGCTGTGTGGACAATAAATATAAAGTACATTTTTAATATATTAAAAGTACATTATTTTTGTACATAAAACACATTATTTTAGAGTACATTATTTTTGTACTGAAGGTACATTATTTGATATAGCATAGAGTACACGCACCCAATTGGAAGCTTCTGATGATTTTTTTTCTTTTTATTTTTTTTTGAGGGGCTCACTTTCTTCCAAATATCAAGTTATTTTGACATTCAATACTTTTTCTATTTTCTCTTAATAGGCAAATCTGAGAAAGCACTTTACACCACTTGATTGTCAGCTGCCACGTGTTTGCACCATTTCAATTTCCACCTAATTAAACTCAATTCAACATGTTTTCAAAAAAAAAAAACCCAATTCAACATTACATAACAGGATAGCAATACTATCATGCTCTAGCACCTTCCCATTTATCCATTCTTGAAAATAAATATATAAAATAATAAATGTATATGGAATTATTATGAGATTAATGAAAAGATGGTAAAGTGAGAAGGTATGAAATAGAATTGTTTTTTTTTTAATAAAAGACTTAATGCATTAAATAAATAGAATTGTGTTTTATTTAGCTAAAAGTTTAAATTAACAATAAACATAAATGTTTAATATTTTATATATAAAAATAAGAAATGTTTAATATTTTATATATAAAAATAAGAAAAGTATTGAATCGTCAAGTTAAATTCGACTATAATAAAAATGAAATATACTTTAGTTAATTCTTAAAAATAAAATAAAGTGGACACCAACAATATGATATATAATAGGGTCAAATGGTCAATTTGGTTGAGAGAGGAAGTTTATGACCAATAGTTGTGCACAGGGTCGGATTTTAGGGCGTGCAAGATGGGCAACAGCATAGGGCCCCAAAATTTTGGGGCCCCTAGTCTAGCCCTATGTCCAATAGTTAGTATATGTATTTGCGTCAAAGAATGCTAGAAGGACAGCTCTTTTTAAATAAAATATTTGTAGTTTGTATTATCTTTAGAATTTTGTTCATAATAAATAAAGTTTGAATTTGTTTCAGCTTTTTTGCATTTTTCTCTTTGCAATTTTTTATTCAATTTGCAGTTTATTTATACTTTGATAGGGCATCACTTACTTACCAGCACAGAGCCACGCAAATCAAAAAATCGGCCCTGGTTGTGCACTCCATTTTCATTAGAATAATCCATGAAAACCAAAAACTTTTCTAAATTTATTATTATTGAAAAATTTTATGGCGTCAAATAGTTTCAGTACTTGTATCATTGTTCCAAGGATGAGGATTCAATAATCTGATAATCGTATTCACAAGAGTATACAAGAGATAGATAATAAATAACACTAAGTAGAGTCCTAGTAGAACATAACTAATAGACTCCTAATACTCCCCCTCAAGCTCAAGGAGTAGGAGAGCTAACATTGAGCTTGCCACGAAGAAACGCAAACCGCATACTGGAGAGAGGCTTGGTGAAAATATCGGCAAGCTGATCCTTAGTCGAAATGAAGTGAACCTGCAACTCCTTCTTGGACACCTTATCTCGAACAAAATGGTAGTCAATTTCCACGTGCTTCGTCCGAGCATGAAACACCGGATTCGCACACAAATAAGTAGCCCCCAAGTTGTCACACCACAACTTTGGAGCAGTAGGTGAAGATAAACCAAGCTCCCGAAGCAAAGACACGAGCCAAGTAACCTCCGCAGAAACATCAACAAGAGCTTTATACTCAGCCTCAGTAGAAGAACGAGCCACCGTGCGCTGCTTCCGGCAAGACCAAGATATTAAATTAGCACCTAGAAACACGGCAAAACCACTGGTGGACTTCCGGTCCTCCAAATTACCAGCCCAATCCGAATCCGAAAAAGCATGCAAGTCAACCGATGACGACCGAGAAATAGAGAGACCATAATGCAAAGTGCCCTTAATATACCGCAAAACACGCTTCAGCATCCCCCAGTGAGCCGTAGTAGGAGTATGCCTAAACTGACAAAGTTTGTTGACAACAAAGGAAAGATCGAGCCGAGTCACCGTAAGGTACTGAAGAGCACCAGCAAGACTTCGGTACTGAGTCGGATCGCCATAGGGAACATCCACAGCATCAGTATCACGAACAAGAGAAACTGGAGTAGCAACAGGCTTGCAGTCAACCATGCCAGCACGTTTAAGAATATCAGACACATAACGCTGTTGAGAGAGATGCATACCACCAGGCACTGAAACCGTCTCAATACCCAGAAAGAAGGATGGAGCCCCCATGTCTCGAACCTTAAACTCCAAGGCCATCTTCGAAACAAGACCAGAAACACGAACCGAGTCAGATCCCATAACCAAGATGTCGTCGACATAGACCAACAGATACAGCTGCACAGACGCAGAAGAGTAAATAAACAACGACACGTCAGTCTTGGAAGGAACAAACCCAACAAAGACTAGAAAATTATGCAGCCGAGTAAACCAGGCACGAGGTGCCTGTTTGAGACCATACAAGGATCGTTGAAGCAGACAAACATGATCAGGGTGTGCCTTATCCTCATAACCCGGTGGCTGACGCATGTAGACAGTCTCAGTCAATGCCCCATTCAAAAAGGCATTATGGATGTCAAGCTGCCGAACCGACCAACTCCGGGAAACTGCCAACGAAAGAAAAAGACGCACTGTAGTCGGCTTGACCACCGGACTAAAAGTCTCAAAGAAATCCTGGCCAGCAACTTGGTTGAATCCTTTCGCCACAAGACGAGCCTTATAACGCTCGATGGACCCATTAGCCTTCCTCTTGGCGCGGAACACCCACTTGCAGCCCACAACATTCATACTAGGAGCAAACGGAACTAAACGCCAGGTGTGATTATGTAGCAGTGCATTGAACTCAACATCCATGGCCTCACGCTATTCAGGAAACTTGACCGCCTGAGAAAAATATGTCGGTTCAGATATACCAACCGTAGTGGTCAATGCAATGTGCTAAGTCGGACCCATACTGCGCAGCGCCATAGAGTGGGAACGAGGAGGAGGCCGCGAAGTCCCCCTGGTTCGAGCACGACCACGCCGAGGCTGACCCGCAACACCAGTAGGCTAACTATCATCCATAAACACATCAGTAGACACATGAGCAGCAGACGAAGGGCAAGGCTCATTATGCACAGGAACCGTAACAGGAGCCACACCCCAAGGAACCACAACCGGTACATGAGCCTACAGAGAACCAGAAGCAGCAAAAGGAAAGACAGTCTCACCGAAGCGCACATGACGACAGATAAAAGACCTTGTTAGTGTTGAGATCTAGACAACGATAGCCACGAAAGGAATTAGGATACCCAAGAAAAACACACGGAGTGGAACGAAACTGTAGTTTATTACGATTGTAAAGCCGTAATAAAGGAAAGCAAAGACACCCAAAGACACGCAAGAACGAATAGGACGGGGGAGACCGATGTAAACAGAAATGAGGAGATTCATTATTCAACACACGTGTGGGCATACGATTAATTAAGTAAACGGCCGTCTCAAAAGAAAAATCCCAGAAACTAGACGGAACCGATGCCTGAGCCATCAAGGCTAACCCAATCTCGACAATGTGTCGATGCCGGCGCTCCACATGACCATTCTGTTCGTGAGTATACGCACAAGACTGCCTGTGACGAATACCAAGAGCAGACAAAGTCGAGTGGAGCTTTTTGTACTCTCCCCCTAAATCAGATTGAAGAGATACAATTTTACGAGAAAATGAACGCTCAACTAGTGACCGAAACTTGTCAAAGATATAATATAAGTCGGATTTCGCATGCATAGGATATAGCCAAATAAAACGTGTGCAATCATCCACAAAGAGAACAAAATAGCGAAAACCAATAGATGAAATTAAAGGGGCAGGTCCCCAAATATCAGTATAAATTAATTCCAATACATGAGAACTAGATTGACTAACACGAGGTAAAAGAAAAGCGAGACGACTTTCCTAATTGACAAGCTGAACAAATATTCGAAAAACTACTAGAACTAATAGGACTAACTGAACACGAAGACAAAATTTAACGCAACACACGTAAATGAGGATGACCAAGCCGCTGGTGCCAAATACTAGGAGACGCACGAGCAGCCAAAAAAGCAGAAGGACCACGACCCGTGACCGGCCAAGCATAAAGACCACCCGAGGTACCCCCTCTAAAAATCGTTTCCTTGGTGGACTGATCCTTCACAAGAAAATACGTGGGGTGAAACTCAAAGAACACACCATTCTCACGAGCAAAACATTGAACAGATAATAAAGAAGACGATAACCCAGGAACATGTAACACATTGGACAAATTAAGAGACCTAGAATTCGTGGCTAACGAGGCAGAACCAACAGAAACAGTAGGCATACCTGAG
>CM008335.1:32804373-32817369 GCA_002525835.2 Ipomoea batatas
ACCATTGATCTGCAAGATCTGACGGATGAGAAATCAAGAAAAAAATGAGCGCGGTCATTTTCATAAATATTATAAACTTTTAAAATGAGCGAGGTCATTTTCATAAATATTACAAAATTTTGTTTATTTCAACCGTTAGATCTACTAGATCAATGGTTTGGATTTGTCCTTACGTTCTCACCTGGAACATGGTTCTCACCTGATTAAGGACCTATATATATATATATATATATATATATATATATATATAACACCTCTAATTGAAGAGACAAATTATATATATATTTTTAAAATATGGTGATATTTTAATAATTATTATCAACAACTTTATTATGCAAATATCACAAAAAAGAAGAAACTAAGTCAAAATTGTGATGAATATACCTTTTTCATAGTGAAAGTCGCTACTGGTCTTGGAAACTTTGAATTGGGTGTAATTTCGATAAATAATGATAGAATCACAATTTTAAGGGTTTAAATAGTCGTTAGAAGTAGGTTTAAGGCGGTGTATTGTTACCAAATTTTAGCAATTAGGGTTTAGTTTAGAGATGTCTGTTAATCATAATAGGCTTTTTTTTTTTGGTAGTTTCCTAACATAATTAGGGTTATTACGTTTTGATAATTCGATTTGAATGAGTTTAGAGAATAATTGATTTTTGTTAGGTGAAAGCTACTGTACGTTAAAATACTTATTGTAAATTATATTGAAATCAATTATTACCATACTAACGGTGTTATAGCATAATTGAGATAATTTATTATGGTAAAATTTGATGAACCGTATTTTAAACTTGACATATATATAATCATATTAGTAATAAAAATACAAATAAAAATATGAGATATTACCTAGATTCTGTTGAATAATAAGTCGAATTTACAAAAAAATAATAATATATACATATACACACACGGAAATATATATATATATATATATATATATATACATATTTGTCTATATATATAATCAGGGACGGAGCCACCCTGGGGGCAGTGGGGGCAGCTGCCCCCACTCACCCCACCCCCACCCCCTATATAGCCTTTGTATGTATATATGTATATATAGTACATGTTTTATATATAAATATATAAAAACAGATAAAAACTAACAGATGATAAGCTTGCAGAGATGGTAAGTGTGCGGTTTTGTATGTCAAATAACAAGGGTTCGAATCCTAAGTGCTGCATCGTCCGTAGCTTGTTTTCAGCACCTGCGTCCTTAGCCTTTTAATTGTATATTTAGCTATATATTAATAATAAAATGTATGCCTTTTAATTGTATATTTAGTATATATATATATATATATTAATAATAAAATGTATAATTTATAATGTGTTTCCTATTTGAATTATTTTATCAAATTAATTATTTATATTTATCAGCTTATCAAAAAGTTAATTTTACCAAACACTTTTAAGCATAACAACTAGCTTAACAACTCTTTAGATTTCAGCTTGGAACTTATAGCTTTTCAGCTTTCAACTACATTTTCAGCTAGGTTTGCCAAACATAGCCATAGTGTTATGAATATTTTTATAAAATTTTGATGCGTTTTATTTTTCGCCTATATTCAACAATATTTATAATGTATTTTGTAATTTAACAATTTATTCATATTTGATATTTGTATTTGAATATTGTATTTAAACATTTTTAATTTAGTCTACATTTGCTTCTTCGCCCCCCCTCAAAAGAAATCATGAATACGTCACTGTATATAATCAAATATATATAGGCCTAAAAGTTGGTATGCTGACTTTGACCTTGACCCAAACCATTTGACATCGATCCAACCACAAAACGAGAGCATGAACGTATAAGGAGGTAAAGCCGGTGTATATTCCCTATCAAACATCATCAAGAAATCACGGCAAACAAGACTATTAGCTAGAGAACAATGATCGAGTCTTACCAACGGTCGTGTAGCCGTGTGGGACCAATCTCTCAAAATGATGAGACTCTTTGTGTGCAATGAACAAAAACACGTTTAGCTTTTGTTAATAAGTGAAGTCACGGTGATTTGTCATTCTACAATTCTGTCAAGTCGGGCTGTAGTGACGTTACGTTTGGGAGGGACTATTCTACTTTTTTTTTGGTTACCATCTAGAGAAATATACTATAAAAATTGTCAAGTAAATTGAAAAGAATCATATATTGTTAGACGACCACATACACCATATTTTTATTAAAAGCTTTTATATGATAAGATGGGATTGAATGTATGTGTTACCCAATCACAGTGACAAGTTTTTTCATTCCGAATGGGAAAAAAAATCCAACTTATCCATTCACCATTTATGGGTGGGAGCCCCACACCTAACTAAGACACCAAGTGCAATGTGTACCATATATTAGTGCATCCCCACTCAAACTGTCCACTTCCCATTTATTCCGGGGTTCAAAGGTAACACTAGAAAACAAACATCCATGAGACCATGACCTAATTCACGACCACTCATTTCTCACTCAACTATTTGTGTCCACCCTATGTCAAATGTTTAATTATTGTATACATTGATTTACAAAAGAAAAAAAAAATTCACAACTGCTACCAGAAAATAACCATAAGGGTGTGATTTTAGTCGGTGAAGGACCGAATGTGATTACAAGGATGTGACATTATCTGGCAAAAGACTAGGGTTGTTATGTCGTGGACTCAGGTCCACCTTGCAAGGTGGACCTGGGTCTACATTCACATACACTATACTCTACATTTACAATTTGTAAACTCCACATTCACACATTACAGAATTATATATTTAGTAACTATATTACCACTGTTATGCATTCACACATTCAAAACTCTATATTCACAGGTCCTATACTCCACATTCACAACTTGAGAACTCCACATTCACACATTACATGGCTACAAGTTGCTAGAACTTCTTAACTCTATTACAGATTCACATATGCATAACTCTACATTCACGATTTCTATATTCCATATTCACAATTTGAAACCTCCACATTCACACATTTCTGGGCAACTCTACATTAACACAATCATAAATCTACATTCACGATTTCTATACTCTACATTCACACTTTGAAACCTCTACATTCACACATTTTTGGACAACTCTATATTCAGCAATATGTTTACTAATTTTTTTTTTTTTAAAAAAAAAAAAAAAGACAAAAACGACGTAGTTTTGGACCCAAGTCCACCTTGCAAGGTGAACCTGGGTCCACAACATAATTTGCCAAAAGACTACATGAGGTAAGTCAGACATGGGTTGTTCATAGTTGACTAGCTCAACCCAATAAAATCAGTAGATATTTTGGAACCTTGTGGTTATCTTATGTGAAAATAGTTTGATTCTCTGTAAATAAAATTCTAAAACGGAGTCTTGTAATCAAATTTTGAATTAATTAATAAAGTGTACAATGTAACTAAAGTTAATGTTCGTACTTCTTAAGGGCTATCACCGCTCTTGTTCTTAATATTAGTGGAGATCAATCGCAGAATGTATTTATCTCAACTGCCCTATAAATTTCCAAATATATGTATACTAGTGCTCAAGAGTAGTAATAATATTTACCTGCTAATATACAACAATATTAAAGATAAAATACATAAGAAAAACTCCAGTGTCGTTGACTCTGCTGTCTATAAAAGAAAAGGATGTGAACTTTAGAAGAAACTAAATTAAGCCTGTTTACCAACAGAAAACTATTTTCTGTTTTCTGTTTTTTAATTTTTCAGTTTTCATTCTCTGTTTTCCATTCTCTGTTTTATGTTTAGAAAACTTGTTTACTAACCCTTATTTTTTCAATTTTTTTTAGATTAACGTTATAAAATTAACAATAAGTTTAATTTCGAGTGATTTTTAGATCTTATATTTAAAATATATTTGGTTTAAATAGAATAAATATAATTTTAAATTTTAAGTCCAATATGTAAAAATTTCATTTAATATCCGAACCAAATTTATATATGTATATAACATAAATTAAAATATATCCGAACCAATAACCTATTAAGTTCACATAAAATTTAGTTTAGATAATATTAATATTTTTGAACTAATATTTAAAATATGTTTGGACATATTCATTTGAATAATGACATGTATATAATATATAATTTTTATTTTGAATTCTAATATTATATATGTGGAATTTCGATATCCGATATCTGGACCAAACTTGTATCCGATATAACATAATTAAAAATATCCGAACCAATAATCAATTGAGTTCAATCAAAATATAAAATGTGGTATAGATTTCAATTTTTAATTTTGATAATGTGAATGATTTATAGTTTTAAGCATAAGCAAAAGAAGATGACAATGAATGTAATCATAGTAATGAATAAATATGTAAGTAGATAATGTTGAGAATGTGGTTATAGTGACACATAGTCTAATAGATGATAGCTGATTCTGTTTTCCATTTAGAAAACAGGTTTTAATAATGTTTCAGTTTTCCAGAAAATTGGAAAATTATTTCCTGTTTTCAAAATGGAAAACTGTGTTAGTAAACGTGTTTTATGTTTTTTGTTTTCCTGTTTTCCAAATTTCCAGAAAATTGGACAAAATTTCTTGTTAGTAAACGCACCCTTAATTTTTGTTCACTCTCTTCAACCACGTAATACAATCAAAATAGCCAGCATTTATAGGGGCACCAAAGACCACAATAGTAAAGAATTTTTCAAATATTATTTGATAATATATTGATGTTTAAATAATAAATTTGTTATGCACTTAGTAAGAAAATGATTAATACAATTATAAAGTCGGAAGTTCAAGTATACCAGTTTAAAAAGTCTTGCCCCAATTTTTTTCCCTCAATATAAATTAAACTCTGTGGATGTGCCACGAACAAAATTTGAATTAATTTCACTAAATAAAAAATCAAGTGTGTACAAAGCAAATTATACCATCGGTCAAGGTTTACATTGCATTGTAAATTCTGGTTATAGTTGACACATTTTGTACTTCATTTAACAGTTTTTGTACTTATAGCTATCATATTATGTGTCGGTAATTATCAAGTTATTTATATGTATGAAAATTGTTAACTTAAGTACATAATGTGTTAATTGAAGTTATAAAATTTTTGTATCAAAATTAACAATACAATACGAACTATATTCCGGATAACAATTGTGTAGACAAGTGTCAGAATATTTTAAGAAGAGATAAAATGGATTAATTTATTTGAGCAAAAAATGCCTCACCATTTGAAGCCGCACTGAAGTTTGATACTTTGTTTGTCTCGTCTCTTTCTCTCTCATATTTCACCAACAGAATATACAGCTTGAGCTCGACGTTAATCTCAGAGCTCTTTTTCTTCTTCTTTTTCTCTGAAATGGTATATTCAGGTAGAATCTTGTCGCTGTCGTCCTCCACGACGCCGTTTCATCTCTCCACTTCGCCGTTCCTCAGTTCCCGGTATCATCTTCATGGAAGGCTCAAATCCAGAGTCAGATTGCGCCCCATGGCCGCTGATGCCGATTCCTCCTCCTTTTCTTCATCTCTCGACACCGAATCACCCGATAAAAACGCAGCCGGGTAATTTCTAACAGATGATTTTTTGTTTTTCGAAAAAAGTAGGAAGAACTTGAGCGGTTAGCTTTACTGATTTTTATTTGAAATTTGAAGGTTTTGCATTATAGAAGGGCCTGAGACAGTGCAGGACTTTGCTCAAATGGAATTGAAAGAAATTCAAGACAATATCCGGAGTCGCCGGAATAAAATATTTTTGCATATGGAAGAGGTGAGTGAGTCTATGCAATCAATCAAAACAAATGAATTTGAAGCTTTATCATGTAACCTAATCAATCAAGCAATTTGTAAATTTCTCCAGCAAATTTTAGTTTTCTGTAAGCACAAAAGAGTAATTGGCTGATTGCTGGATCAGAAGTTAAAGTTTTTTCATTATATATATATAAACTAAAGGCCTCAGTTGAACTTCGAACCTTGTGGTCACGAACCTGTCCAACTTGGCTGGGCAGCACAACTACCTGTAAAAAGTTATTCTTTTATGGAACTATAGAAGCTGAGGGTGTTCATGATCATTTTAGTTACAAACAGATTGAATCTAGTGTAGTTCAGCATGTTATTGTTAAAAGTTGATATCTTCAGCGTTTTGTAGGTCCGCAGGCTGAGAATACAGCAACGAATTAAGAATGCTGAGCTTGGGATTCTTAATGAAAAGCAAGAAAATGAACTTCCGAATTTTCCTTCGTTCATTCCTTTTTTGCCTCCTCTGGTAAGATTTCCGACCTCTAAGAATGTTTTTGTAGCAATTGAGAACATACCATTGTTATCTAAATACTATCTGTCTTTAACTTTTGAATTAAGAGATTACCCTTTTAATACTGTGAAAACATCAATATCGTCTTTCTAAAGTACACTGCACTTGGTTAATGTATATATGCTTGCAGACATCCGCAAATCTTAAACAATATTATGCCACTTGTTTCTCTCTCATAGCCGGAGTTATGCTTTTTGGCGGACTGCTAGCACCTACTGTAAGTTTGCATTCATGTTAGTAAAAAATATCATTCTAGGTTCCAAAAGTTCAAGCTAAGTTTCAATCTTATAACTTATATTCTCCCACGGGATGCCTACCTGTTGTGTATTTCAGTTGGAACTGAAATTGGGCTTAGGAGGTACATCGTACGCTGATTTCATTCGCAGCATGCACCTACCAATGCAATTAAGGTAATGCCCTGCCGGATGTATACTTATGGAGTAAATTTTCTTCTGCAAATCACGAGGCATATTGTGTGGTCTATTTAGTTTGAGGATAGTATCTAGTGCTCCTATATTCATAAAATATTGAGAGGTTCTTTTATAAACGCTGTAGTGATGTGGACCCCATTGTGGCATCCTTCTCCGGTGGAGCAGTTGGGGTAATCTCTGCCTTGATGGTAGTTGAAATAAACAATGTGAAACAGCAGGAGCATAAGAGGTGCAAGTACTGTTTAGGAACAGGTGCGTTTTCAGTATGATGATTTTCATCATGAAACAGAAAAATTTCCAGTTTTCAAATTAAGATGCAAATATTGCACTCAGAAGATGTCTGAGGTTCTTATGAAACTTCGTTTATAATACACAGGGTATCTTGCATGTGCTCGCTGTTCAAGCACTGGATCACTAGTCCTTATCGAACCTGTCTCCACAGTTAATCGTGGAGATCAGCCACTATCACCACCTAAAACAGAAAGATGCACTAACTGCTCGGGTTCAGGGAAGGTATGTGTAAAAAGAATTTGGTTCTATGCTACCTTAGGGGGCGTGTTTTCTTAAATCTGCTGTATAATGGGTTCTGTTCATATGGGATAAGTGACCTAAGAGATTATTCATAGAAGTAATCAGTTATCAACCAAAAGATTAAAGCTTGAACAGGAATGGTTCAACATTTATTGATCATCCTTAACTTTGCAGGTCATGTGCCCTACATGTCTTTGTACTGGGATGGCTATGGCAAGCGAGCACGACCCACGAATTGACCCATTCGACTAAATGGGAAGCTCATATAGCTCTAGTGCTCCTAGATGTAAAGATTCTGGACAAATCTTTAGGTCAAAATGTATTGTCTATAAAAAGTTCTTCAACGTTATTTTGAGAATTTTGCAATTAATAAACTGTTTGCGAACCAAATCAAATGCTGGCAATGATGAGTGATACTGATATTTAGTGGACTCAGTGGTGTGATAAAACAAACTCATATATTAAAGTTGAATGAATGTGATCAAAACTGTACCATTTACACATACTATTTCAAGATCACCAGGCTGGTAAAAAACATCACCCGGTATATTTGAGAATCAGTTACCTGTCAAGTCTTTTCTTACTGCATTTTGTATTTCTCAATCAGTGTACCTGAGAATCAGTTTAGATCTGTTGGCATTACAGCGATTTGTATTCTTCAATCAAACGCGATGCGTGGAGACGAGATGTAGGAGCCACAGTACACCCCAAACTTTGAAGATAAGCAATCTGCATCAAATATGGGGTAAGAAACTCAACACCCAACTCGAAAACTATTTCTATGAATTGCCAAAACTATTAGTACCTGTTTAGGAGTTGGTTCTGATGAACTCATTGCATTCTCAACTCTCAGCTTTTGGAAATGTTCCTAAAAGACATGAGAAAAAGACATTTAAGAAGACAATAGTAGCAATGCAGAATGTTGCTGAAACGATAAGTTTCTTAAACTGTGATGAGGTTGCAGGGGGATATCTAAACATTTTGCAGGACCAAGAAATTCAATGAAATAATGGAGTATGCACTATGCAGTACTTACAAAATGAACAGCATTATGATTTATGAATGAAGAGTACCTGTTTTTCTCTCATCAAATAAGCACGCTTGTCAGCAGGGATTTGCTCCCACTTCAGAACCTGATTGAAAACGAAAACTTTCTGATTTCCAGAATCTATCTTTGTGCATAAGTCAATGATGCACTTGGGAAATAGAGTGACTCCTAATACTTAGGATGAACTTACATATTCAGCATAATGAAAAGCTTCCTCACACCCCAAGTCAGACTTCAAGGCACACAATACATCCTGGCAAAGTCATTGAGCCAATACTAAGATAGGTTGCTGAGATTAGCCATCTAGAACAAAATGAAACTGAGTAGGAAAAGCACGAGATATTCCTGAACTGTGAGGAAAGGAATACAACCTTATGTGAGATCTTTTTGCCTCTCAGCCGCTCATCAATGACGAAACCTACCTATAGCAGAATGAGATAACTCACAAGCCGTCATTTGAGATACACAACATATGTAGGTAAACATACATTCATAACAATGGCATTATGAGGAACTGATAATGCAACACAAAAGATGAATGAAATTTCACCTTACTGAGTAACCTCTTTGGATCCTGAAATGCAGGCTTTTTCGCCCACTTGTGGAATAAATGGGAAACCACAGCACGGTCTTCTGTGCTGAATCTGAAAAGCCATAATACAGAAACAAAATGAAAATTGTGGTCCAAAAGCACTGTATTTATTGTTTCTCCTGTGATGGTCATTATCAAATATTAATAGGACCTTCTTAGGAAATTGTTAGAATTGCATGTTTCAATTGGATCTTTGGGTGCTTCATCCACTGGATCATTGGAAGGATCGTAGAGCCTTGAGTTATCATCAGAGGATAACATCTTTTTTGGGGAAACAATCTGAGGTTTTTCTTCCATTTGTTGCTGATTAGTTGTTTTTGAACCTCTTAAGTTTTCCTCTTCCTACAGAGAAAAAAAAAAATCAGTGACATGATCTTTATTGTATTGCTCAAAAGAAAATAAAAATGTATACTCAAAATGTTTGCTTGAAGTTTGCCACAGTATGATAGTTTTATTTACTTATTTCTTTCCAGATGTGGCTTAGTGTTAAAAGAGCTAAACCACAGGTGCAAAAATGAAAAAAAAAATTAAAAAAATCATATACTAACTAGTAATAATGCATAAAAAATTACACATGCTTTAGTTACTGTAAGGGGCAAATTCATGATTCCTTGGGTTTTTACAACATTGAAGAATAAGTGTTGTCAAAAAGAAGAAACCCCCAATTGGATATGATTCTAAACCAGTGCAATATTAGATACTGAGTAATAATAATGCTATCTGAATTCTAAAACATGAAAAGAATATCACCTGGACCTCCAATAGATGTCGAGGAATTTCTTTTAAAAAGCGTGATGGTTGAAGAACCTGAAAGTAGGTGCAATTACACTTCAGAAACTATCAAAGAGCATTGCATATCAGGTTAAACAATATTATTGTACTCTACCTGCCAATTCGAGTCCATTAATACATGTAAAATAAAGAGTTTTTTCCTGGCACGAGTCATTGCCACGTAAAGTAAGCGTCTCTCCTCCTAATATTTTGTAAAGCAAAAAGGTAAAAATGCCGTAGTGAAAACCAAAAACAAGTTTTAGTAACAGAACACATAAGTATGCATTGAACTTAAACCTAAACCAAACTACTTTCCATCATTATAATTCTAGACTAGAGTAGGCTTACCTCTAAAGAGTTGGCATTTTCATTTGTAATTCCATTAAATTCATGTAGCAAGGGAATCTCAGAATCATTTGCCTGAAATATTGGTCCAAAGCAAATTAAGAAGGGAACAGAAAGATAGACGTCCAATTGAGAAGAAAACAGATTAACATGAGAATCTTTCCACTTGAAACAAGTGAAGCAAAATCAACTTCCACTTTTAAAACCTCCATTCTTCTTTTCATTAGCCAAGCCTAGTATTATGACCAATAATTTTACCAGTATTTTGCATACTTGATTATCGAAATGCATGTTTATGGATTAAAAAATTGAATAAGTCATTATTAACTTCAAGAATAAAAAAATACAGAAATTAAATCTTGAAACAATGAAAGATCATCTTCAGCAGCAAATGTCAAATGTCAAACTTATCAACTATTGCCATATGCCAATATTTATGCATAGAGAAACAATGAAACATCCATAATATCAAAGGGAAAACGAATATTTATTTATTATTACCTTCACAATGAAAACGGTATCCCACTCTAAGCCTTTTGACTATGCACATAAAACATAAAACAGAAGAAAGTAAGCCACTAGAATCATAAATATAGTTATGCAAGAGTGAAATTCAAGGAGAAAATGAAATGTGGCATTTAGAATAAATGGGAAAACCTGATGAATTGTAGTAAGGGTAACAGAATCTTTATTTTCAAGTCTCCTGGCACGGAAATTTTCTGTCTCTCGTTCAGATATGTAATCAATAAAACTTTTGAGAACATTAACACAGCCTTTCCCTTCTTTTATACAGTCACTTTCTCCTTCTACAGTATTAGTTTGGGTTCTCAAAAAATCAGATACGTCATCCAACAAATACTGAAGAACCTGAACCATTGCACAAGAAAGTTTAGATGCATTTACACAAGGCGTTGATACAAGAGGCAAATATATCTATGTCCAAACAAAAGAAACAATAGTCCAGTCTTTATATTCAGAAATATTACTTGTGAATATTGAAGTAAGTAGCGCATGAAGAAAGAAATAGGCACTTATAGATCTAAGATCATTTTCAGAGTCAATCTAGCATTGACTGAAGGATCTCCATTAATTAGAAATCCATGTATATATAGTAGTACAAAAACTAATTTTGTACTATGAATACATATAATGATATAAATATGTGGTCCTGTGAGATGATTTCTCTCAGTTTCTCCATATAGGATTTCTTAACTCTGAAGCTTTCTCATATTATTACTTGTGGATACTACAATAACAAGTGCATGAAGAAGAAGAATATCTACTTACAGATCTAAGATCATTATCTTCATTAAGTAACTTCCTTCCATCCACGTCAACCACTGCCCGCTGTTCAAGAAGGTATTTCTACAAGACAGAAGAGCATATGCAAAGGCACAAGAAATTTTATTTTCAAATTATGGTAACAGATAGCCATTGATAGAATTATTTGACAATTTAGTTTAATTATTATTATGCATATACTTTCTCTCACCAACATTTCTGCAATGTGCTTAATATTTGAATTCAGATAACCAACCTGAGGTATCATGTTTGCCACTGAAGTAATGACAGCTGAAATTGATTGTTCCTGCAAGCATCAACTAGTAAAATTACCAGAGTTTCATTCAAACCAATTTAGGCAAGTATGGATAAAGTTGTATGCAGAGCCACATTCATTGTTTGAAAAGATACTCCTAGGATAGTCAATATTACTGTGATATAAATAGAAAATCTTTGCAAAAAAAAAAAAAAGAAGAAAAAACACCTGAATATCAAGATACTCATTAAAATCATTATACATGTAAAAACCGAATTATGCGTTACCCTGTGAACAAGCTTTGAAATCATGTCAAGAGTGATTAACACCTTGCGCCCTTGGGTAAGTTGACGCCTGTTGTAAGTCACAATCCAGAAATAAGTACTCATAGACATCATTTATAAGTAAATTGCAGCTTAGTAGCCAAAGAATGAAGACATGAAACTGTACAAATAAGCCAAAGATTGAGGATATGACAATACGGTATTTCAATGAAACTATCACAATATGTTCTAACCACAAATCAAAATGATTATCAAACTACATTAAGAGTTTGATATGGTGCAATAGTAGCTCTTCATCAATTAATACAAACATAGTAAAATTAAGTTAAATAGTAATAATAAGACGTTAAGACGTATGAGAGCATGGGGTTATAGAATAAACCTTTTGAATGTACCAGATATTTTTGCACCAAATATGTCACTTGCAGCAGAAAGAAAGCTACAGTTTCTTATAGCAGAAACTTTCTCAATGTGTTCAATTATCTGGACCATAAAAAACATCAACAGAAAGGCCTTTATTGACAGAGAAGAAGTGAAGAAGTATAAGATAAAAATAGGACTATGACTCCATAAATTATTCAAATAAGACACAAATTCAGAACCTTCTTCTTTTCATCTTTATCAAAAGGGAGTAAAGCTTTAAATATTCGTCGATATGAAGCACTATCACATCCAGGCAGTGTTGTTCTGAGCATAGCAATTATTGCCCTGACCACCTGTTAATAGTGTTGCAAGTCAATAACCGATGAATGCATGTGAAGGAATATCACATTACATATATATATTAGGAAAGACCGAGGACCGAGGTCATTGCCCATTTAATTTAGGCAAGAGGTAGGTAGTCTCACTACCAATCCTAACAAAGCCTAATAAATCAAGAGAACTCAAGCCACAAAAAGGTAGTCACCAGTGCTACATCATTGTTCATAGTTGTGGAATATTCATGAAAATTATTTTGACCACTGCTGAATAATAAATATAGGTATAATAGATGAAACATTAATAAAGATATATTGTCTACCTTTTTCCTATAGAAGGCCACACCATGAATGTTGAATGGAATTTTTCTATCACGGAATGCCACTTGAAATATTTTTCCTGACACCTGTTATAAACAAAAAGCCATGAAAATATTAGGAAGATCACAGATTATTTTTTTAAGAAATGAATGTTTGTTCTTTCTAATTCA
>CM008335.1:32817569-32829527 GCA_002525835.2 Ipomoea batatas
GTCGAATTTATATTACTATGATTCCATAATAGGCTCATACTCAAAAGTGAAAATAGAGTTTTCTTTACTGTGCTTTTTTTTAAGAGGTAACCAGCCTTTCCGTTCCTGTTAGTCTAATGAATGAAGCAGTGATACACAAACAGAGCATCAATCTATTATGCGATGTCAATTAAATAGTCACTCTTCTACAAGTTTGTGAAGTACACACTTTTTAAAAATTGTAGAAAGTCCATACTTTTTTATTTTGAAAGCATAGCAAATACATACTTCTCCGCATGTAAACGGCAGAGTTGCAGAGAGAATGAATGAAATGTGCTAATGTTTATCTCTTTTGCTGCTGATTTCCCAGTAACTGCCCCAATTCGCTCTCTCATTTCAGAAGCTGCTGCTGTAGTGAATGTCATGGCCAGAATGTTGGATGGACCAATGCCCTATAATTTTCAAAGAACAACAGAGAGGTAGGAACCAAAGCTAATATGTAACAACTAAGTGTTTATGTATTATAGTACTACCTCATGGAGCAGCATCAAGACACGTCCTACCATTGTAGATGTCTGACACCCAAAACCAGAGAAAGCAAGTCATAGTTAAGGAACATAAAGATAATTCAAACTCAAAAGGTGAAGAAAACAGCGAGAGAGAGACCTTTCCACTTCCTGGTCCAGCAACGATAATCAATGGGACTGAAATGTCAGTGCAGGCAGCTTCCTGCTGCTTGTCATTCAGAGCTCTTATGTACTTTGCATATTCCTCAGGCATGCTCCTAATATACATAGCCTCAGAACTCTTTGGCTCTTCTTCTTTGCATTCTTGATCTCTGCTTGAAGTCAAAACACATTCAAGTTCTAAGTTTTGACCTGAACCACCAGGATTCAAGCTCTCCTTGTCAGTGTCACTGCCAATCAAACATTTTGCTTCAGACACTTGATCAGCTAAAGTCAGGATGCGTTCAACCATTGTGCTTTCATCTGCATTGACTTTTGCAGCTAAGTTATCCTTCCCAATACTTTTGTGAGCATGTTGATTTTCCTCCTGATTATTACAGGGCTTCTCTCTCTTGGCACTTTCAGCTGACTTGTGCTCGCACAAAGCATCAATTTCCTCCAAAATAGATTCATCAAAATCATCATCTAGCATACTGGATAATAGGTATGGCCCACTCAAATTAGAGAAGCAAGGTTGCCTCACCGGAGTAATACATGAATGCAACCCAACATTGCATTCCACTGAAATACGTGCTTTTTCATGGATACTAACATCAGTCAATCCAGTTCTGTTGCTGGATGAACTACCAAAACACTGTTCAGTGCTAGATTTATTTTGTTTTTCAGGAGTTCTAAATAATGCCAAATGTTGTCCAGTCTCTCTTCTTGTTTTAACAGCATAGCCATAGGAACCATCCAAACAGTGTACACTGCTACTATGATCGATCAGCTTTGAATTCGAACCCTTCTCAGACATAGGTGAAGATGTGTTCATAGAAACCTCAGAAAGAGGAATCCTTCTAATGCCACCCAAGTGATCTGGATGTCCACTTCTCCTACCATTGTCATCTCTAACAACCACAAGTATGAAGCACATTAGATAAACTTGTCAAGTTTAGCAATCATATTCAAATAACAAACAAGCACTTTATTTTCAAACTGACAAATAAAAAATAAAAAATGAAGAAGCTTCAAATGCATTATTGATAATTGATATCCAGTCCCCCAACCCCCACAAAACAAACAAACAAAAATATGAAATTAAAATGTTAGATAACTTTTAGGTAAATTCACAATTAAATATTTCGTTTTTATCTATATAGACGTACTCAATACTGATAAGCTTCAAGAGTTAAACCCTGATTTTGAACAGCAACATAAAATTTCTGCTGTGTAACGCAGAAGGATTTGTTAATTATTAGAACCCCAACAACAAACCAAACTAATTTTCAGATTTTCTTCAGAATGGATAACCCAATATCATCATGTACTTTCAGCTCAATAAACAATCTACTAAGCCATTAATGCATTGATAACCCAAAATCATCATGTACTTTCAGCTCAATTAACAATCTACTAAGCCATTAATTCATTGACAAACCAATATCATCATGTACTTTCAGCTCAATTAACAATCTACTAAGCCATTAATGCATTGACAAACCAATATCATCATGTACTTTCAGCTCAATTAACAATCACACTAAGCCATTAATGCTGCCTCCGCGGCCTACATTTCACGGCAGCCAAAGGGACTGTTAGAGCAGGGAAAACCCCCTTTATTGCTTCACGAAAGCTCGATTGATTACTCACTTTTGCGGGTATTGATGATCGAAAGCATCGCGGGGCCTTTTGCGAGCGAGAAGTGCCTTGGCAGCTCTGAATTTTTGGGAGATTCGAGCCTTTTGCTCCGCCGTTAATCCGCCATACTCGCCTACCTCATTTTCCTTGCCTCTTATACTTCCATTCATATCCAATACCCTCTATGGTCTATACGGATCAATTACACGGCCTCCAAATGCCGGAAAAAAATGCGGGCGGTCGGAAGGAGAGTTTGATCTTGTCGTCTGGTTTTCCCTCCGGTTGTTCATCCCGGAGGAATTTAAATTTATGGGCCAATGTAAGAGGAGGCCCAGCCCGAACTACTGCTTGAAATTCTGCTCCCTATATGTTTTGTAAATTATACTTCGCCACCAAATTAAAACCTTTGTAATCAATTTAGCGTTGTTTATTTTTTTCATGTATGAAAAAAAAAATTTATAGAGGTCAATCTGTAATTTATCAAAACTTAAATGGTCTCCTTGAAATTTACCAAAACTGGAGGCCAAATTACCAATTAATTGAATTTTCAAGAACTCCAAAGTCGGAAGTACAGGGGAGCTGCTAAGCTTCTAGCTAGAATGGATGATCATTGATCAGTGTCAATTGAAGAACGCAAGGAAAGAACGGGAAAAGTGAGAAGATGGATGCCTTGAAAGCCTCATACGGCGACGTTTCTTCTGATTCCGACTCGGAATCCGATCCCACTCTTCCTCCGCCCTCCACCTCCACTTCCATCGCCGCCGAGACATTCACGCCTCTGCCGCCGCCTCCCGTCTCTCTACTTGACACGCCCAATTCATTGGGTAAACTTATTTCTCAACCAAAATTTACATACTTAGCTTACAGAACCGCGTGTAAATGCCTTTGTGCTATGTTAATGTGTTACTCTATAGCTGCTCACCAAATGTTCGATCTTTTGTCCGTGAAGGTTCGTTTGATTACTTGCAAAGCAGTCAAGTCAATCGAGTTAGAAGCTTCCCTCATGTAGAAGGCAATTACGCTCTTCATGTTTATATTCCAGGTAAATTTGGCCATCTGCTCCCAAAATACTACTTCATATGTGCTAATATAATTTATTGATGACAGTTTAGTAAATAGTAATAGCCTTCAGGTTATGTAGAGTATCTTGATTTGCATTGTGTGGATAACTTTGCAAAATGGTGTTCACTTTGACTTTGGAAATGGAATACATACAAAGAACATATTTTTATGTTGTTTAGTCATCAAAGAGTGATGTTTATTGGCTTTTGATACTGAGTTTGCCATTATAGTTCATATACCATCTGCATCGAGGAAGGAGTTGGCTCAGTTTTTGGATAGGGTCACGGCTCTTGTTCCCGGTCTTAATGTTGTTGATGTTGATGTACCTTTAAGTAGTTTGGTGAGAGACAACAGTAAGCTTGAGCAAGTTGCCTTAGGTAGGGAGTTTCATATAAGTTTGGGAAGGACTGTTCCCGTTCGAGTACACCAGATCAACTCAATAGTCTCGATGCTTCGTCAGAGGCTGCAATCTCAGAAGAGGTATGGCGGTGGCTTCTGTGATGTGATGTGTGTGCGTGTATAACAGTATATGCACCTCAGCTTATGATCGATCAACGTTTTTAAACTTCTACAAATGTCTAAACCCTTGCTTTGGAACGAAAACAGGTATTGGATAAATTTCGACAAATGGGAGATTTTTGTGAATGATGATTGCACTCGCACTTTTCTGTCGTTGGAAGTTCTCAAAGGAGGCTTGTTTGAGGTATGACTGACAGCCTGTAATAACCTAGTTGATTGTTTAGTTTTGTTATATCTTTAACTGGTTTCATTTGACTTTTGAAATCCCAACATATTTGCTTTTGTTGCCTCTCTTTTGTTTTACTTTTGTACAATTCATTCGCAAATATACCCTTCAGTTTTTACCCTTGCACTGCTGTTGAGTGTTTTTCAGAGTATCAACAATAAAAATTTGATCTTAGCTTCCTATTTCTATCCTGTCTTGAGTTCTTGACAATTTATTTCATACAAATCAAGAGGAAATTAAACTTTATTTTGGTTCTCGTGATCTAGATAACAAAACAGATTCAAGCTGTTAATGAGGTGTATAGGCTTCACAATCTTCCCGAATTTTACAAGGTTAGATCAGATCGAGAACCAAAAGCTCTGCTTCTCTACCATTTATCCACCGTTCATAATTTTGGTTAACGCTTTTCTTATTATCACACAAACATAAACTATTGCATGTGATTGCAGGATGCGCGCCCGCATATATCCATAGCTTGGGCATTAGGTGACATCAGTGATACATTGAAGAGGATGGAAGAAGAAGAGATGAAGAGATACCTTGTTGGGAGTTCACAACAGAAGCCCATATTTACAACCAAATTTAGTAGCATTTTGTGTAAGATTGGCAATAAAAGTTATGAGATATGCAAATTTCATGGAGAGTAATTGTGTTACAGCCGTTACAGCTAACAGCATTGGCATTCTTCTCCCAAACAACATTAGCATTCTGATTGTATTATATGATGATTAAGTATGCTTGCTGAAGAAATTAATCAAATTATGTTAGAAACTCTATGAATCTTGATGTCATATGTCCAAATCACGTGATTTTTATTACTGTCTTTGAATAGTAATTTTAATCTATAGTTATTGAATATACATATAGCTCTTCCTTGGTAAAATAGTTAGTTTATAAGTTAATTTTTACTTTTTTTTGGAAAATAAAACTTCATTAATTTTTACTTATTTAGCCACTATTAGTTGTTTAACTTTGTTAAAAATTAATAATAAGTGTTTGGTTAATCAACTTAAAGTTAAAATTCAAAAAGCTGCTCAAAGCAATTTTTTTAACTAACTTTTTGATAAAAGAATTATACCAAACAGTTATCAACTAAGACTTAATTTACTAAACACTTTTTCACAATCAGTTAATGTTACAAACTAGTTATATCATCTAATTCAATCAGCTAAACTTGGTGGTTACTACTTTAGCTAAGCCTTTACAAGGTCAGATTTACTCGGTGCACGCCCTTAATTAGATAGTGTCTCTGAGTTTATCTCATTAGGTGCACGCTCTTAATTAGATAGTGTTTGTGAGTTTATCTCGTTAGATAGTAGTTGTGGGTTTCTATCGTTATCCAAAAACAATAATTATTCTTAAAAAAGCAACTCTAATCTCATGAATACCTCACGCATGCATCCAACCAAGCACCAATCGCTGCCATGAAATCAAGAATCCATAACAGGACCACATTGAATGAAGTTTCTTCTCCTTAACTCTTATCCAGAACCCATAATATTCTACCAAGAAAACAACCCTAAATTATAGTCTACTGCTAAATAAATACTAATAAATAAATATGCAGAAGAAAATGTGCAGTCCATGGCCGCATTTTCAACAGTAGTCTCCCAAGTCCCAGCCAAGTTTCTACGTTTGAAAGTGAAACCTGCAGTGGTCGGTTCATGATAAACCTTAAAAAATGTAATATATTATCGAGAAAGAAGAAAAGAATATTATTATGTGCACTAAAGTGCAAGCCGAAGTCTTGGTCGTTACCTCAATTAATTCTATATTGTTTAACAATAATCTTCAAAAAAAAATTGAATCGCATATGATTGGTTTACTTATTTAAAATGGTAAGAAAATGAATATTCAAAAGTCAGTGGGTTGAGGCCTTCAACAAAGGGCAAAAGATCCAATATTTATTTGAATGCAATTAAAAATATTATGTTTGTGTCTAAGTTCGGAAGACTTGAAAAACAAAAATTATGTTTATTGACCATAAGGTAAAGGTAATACTACACTTCTCAACTAGTTTATATTAAAGTTTTGAGAATTTCTACAATGTCAAATTAATTAGGTAGAGGTATGTCTAATTATATCAGGTACATAATTAAATTTAATTAATTATAACTAACAATGAGACACAAGGCCTTGGATGTCAGATACATATCATGATGACAATAGCAAATGTAATTTTTATGGTGTTGGTTTAAATTTAATTATTATGTGTCCGGGATTTGAGAACTAATTTAACATACGCAAAACAACTTATTATATTGGCGAGACATTTAATAAAATCAAATTACATAGAAGTTAGATTTATCTCTTAGTAATCTACAAATCTAATTTATTCTTTTGAAATTAGTATTCCCAATTTTTATTTCCAATTCCTTTATCTTTATTACAATAACCATCAAAACTATTTCTTTAAACAAGTTAAAAATCTATTGTGATGTTAATTATACTAAGCAACATTCATTTTAACTGATATTAAGTATTCTTTACTTATTTACTTTAGTATTACACATTGGGCATTGATTAACTCGCGCAAAGCGCGTATTCTAACTAGTATATAATAAATGCCAAAGGCCTTGTAGTCAAGCGGCGTAGTTGTGGTCCTCCCAAGTGAGATGCCACAGGTTCGATCCCCAATAGGGACGTTGACTCTTTGTACCTAATGAATGGACAGATACTACATTGTAACAGATTATAGTATGACAACAAATTAGTTCTATGATACCATACAATATAGTATGGCATACATCATAGTCATTGAAAAAAAAAAAAAGATTATTAAAGTTTGTTAAGAGAGAGAGAGAGATAGAAGCTAAGCAATTATTAAAAAAAATTATAGAGAAAAGAAGATTTTTAAAAAAAAAAGTAAATAACTTTTTATTTTAAAATTACGACGATGTCAAGATGAAGTGTTTGTGAAGTTTAATTTTCATTATCAGCATAGGAACATGATAAAAACACACAGAAATGACAAATATGTCTTGTTTTACTACTATGCCAAATGTGACGATTTTTTTTTTAATAACTAGGGAAATTCATAGCCAAATAGTGTGTACGGGTAAAATCATGAAATAGTTATTCTGCAAATCACTTAGTAGAAATAAATTAATATTAGAAAAATTATGTGCAAATGGATTGAGAAGTTGTTAACCATAATCGAACTCGTGAATATGAAATATTTGGCTCATATCAACCAAGAAAAAGAGAGAAAAATGGCATGTAACTAACAAGAATATTCCAAACATCTATATTTTTGGCAGAAAAGCATCCTAGTTGTTGAGCATATAATATATAAATCAAACTATTAGTTTAGACTTTTGAGATTGAGTTTCAATTTGGTATCAGAGCCAACCCCATAAAAAAGAGACTATGGTGCCGGAACACATCAAAAGTACGTAATTGTTAGCTTAGGCTTTAATTCTAGTAAAAGACTGAATAATGCAAGAAAGACTCCTATCAAATTCACAATAGTGAAAGTACAATTAAAAAAAAACACCATGCATGTATAACATAAGAAAGATTGGGATCATAATAAAATTATATTCTTACAGACAATTTAACAATTTTGGGCCATTGATAAGTGGATGGTTAACAATGATAAAGTGGCTAAATCTGGATTATTTTGTAGTGGAGATATTGGATGCTATATATATATATATATATTCATGGGGATTGAAAACTCCAAAACATTCTTACATTATTATCATCTAAAACTTGAGATCGTCGGCTTCCTTTAGCACGTTGTACCAAAAAGACCTGTCTTCATCGTAGTCGTCCTCGGAGGAAAGACTCGAGAAACGACGATGAACTTCTTGCTCACGATGAGCAACATTAGGGTTTCCAAATCCACCTGGGCTGCTGTTCATCAGAAGAACCTGGTCGTCGTCGTGACGAGGTTTTTCTGCGACCACCTGCGGATGTTTTTGCACCATCACAGGCGGCGGAGCATTGTCGTTGTTCTTGCTCTTGTTGGTCCTTTTCCGGCCGTTCTCCGCCGCCGCGGCCGCCCGTCGTGAGACCGGAACGCTGACGGCTTCCAGGTTCTTTTTTTTTTTTTTTTGAAAATCAGCTTCCAGGTTCTTCTTTAAGTGAGTGTGGTAGAAATTCTTGATGTCATTGTCGGTTCTTCCCGGAAGCTGTGCTGCCATGGCTGACCATCTACATATACATAAATGCCAATTAAGAAACTCCATTAATCTAATTAAGGAAATGCATGCATGCAATAATTTTGTTCATCCTGCCCAGACCCATATAATCACTAGCTGAAAGTGTGCATTGACCTTAGTGAAATTGAAAACTTAGGGAGTAAATTAGTTTAAGTTATCCTGATCAATTCAAATCAAGAAAGGTAATAGATAGTTGGGAGTTAAATTTGTAACATTATAATTATCAAGTCAACGGTCTTAACAGATTGGCTAGATTGCCCTAGTCTTGGATTTGTGAATACATACATGGAGTTATAAATATTATTACCTGTTTCCAAGGGAGAGATACATTCTGACAATAACCTCAACTTCTTCGACGCTAAACGGCCCTCTCTTAACGTCTGGCCGGAGGTAGTTTATCCATCGGAGCCGGCAGCTCTTTCCGGTCCTTGCAAGCCCTGCATATATAAATGTAAGACATTGATCTCAAGCATTTAAGGACGCAGATCTGTCAACAGGCACTCATATAACAAGATGAACCATTTGATCACAAGTATATATATATATACCTGCAAATTTGGGCGTTTGGGACCAGTTCCAGATGCCATATTTGGTGATGTAGGAGATCAATCTTCTGTCTTCCTGAGGCGACCATGCTCCCTTCTTCAAATTCACCATCTTTAAAGCCGGCCGGTTAGTTTCTGCACTCGATCTGGAAACCCGGTTTATATAGTCAGCAAATTAAACTTAGCTAGTAAGTGTTGGTAAACTTGGTTGAATTGCATACATATGCGTGTGAGAGAGAGTCTTAATTGATTCTTGAATGGATATCTTATATCTATGTAGCTAGTCAGTATGCATGCACCAAAACATGAAGCCCCACTTGCCCCGACCCCACAAGATCGAGACCAACTTGACTCCATATCTTACGAATTTCTCAAAGTATTTATACATGCATTATAACACATAACATAACCATCCAATTCCATACTTCCCTAGTATAAAGGTTCCAAATTTGACGTCCAGTTAATACGATTAATTTTATTGATTTGAGTCAGTCAGCTATGAATTATCGATTAAAATTTAATTAAAACAAAATTTCAATACACTCTCAAATAATGGTTACTAGTTTTTTTCGTCAAACAGGGATCATGGTCCTTTCCTGGGTGCAGGTATTTCTCACACTCCGGTTGTTAAACTCTACTTAAATAATCATGGTGATGTGGTGTTTTACATTATTAATTCTCTATGAATTGGTAAGCGGGATCCATATGTTATGATTTATTGCACATTTGCACGTCGCCTTCAAGAAAGTTCTATATACCATTTTTTAATTTGTTATATTAAATTAAATAATATACTCCGTAAGAGACAACAATTGGGTCCTCTCTACTTGTCAACAACCCTGCATCGTCACTGTGCCATCCTCATCTTGCTCAGTGCTGACACTCTCAAACCCTAGAAAATTCTCTCACGAATTAATGTATCGTAATTAATTACGGTATATATATAATATTCAATCTTGTAGAGGAAAGGTCACTCTTCTTTAGTTCAGCATTCAGTTATTTTATAAGTTTTAACTTTTAACTCCAAACTTTACAATTTCTTATTATTTCTATTTCAGAATATATCTTAATTAAGATATCAATATGTCCTAACGGAATGTTTTGTTCGTAGAATATGTCTGAAATAAAATAGCATTTTTAGTGATAGGCATATTCCTTTGTTTGGTAAAAACTTATATTCCGAGGAACAATGTTTCTAGGAAGATTCCTAGTCCTCTAGATATTAGGCTATTCCTAAGTTTTCAAGAATAGCCTAAAGTTATTATTTTCTGTTTTGCCCTCAATTAAATCTAAAATTTACATCTCTTTCAAGTTCACACTCTTCCCATCCACTACTACAAAAATGATATACTATGGCACTTAATAGGCGGCGGTTATTTAAATAACCGCCGTCTAATATAGTTTGTGATATTACGTCAACTCTTCTCATTATTCAGAACCGCCTTATAAAGTATATATGTAATGCGTAAATTTTTTTTATATGGCAGTTATTATTCGAAACCGCCGTATAAAGTACATTGTAAACGGCGGTTATTATTCAGAACCACCTTATAAAGTATATATGTAATGTGCAAATTTGTTATAGACGGCGGTTATTACATACTCAGAACCGCCATATAAAATACACTTTAGATGGCAGCCATTATTCAGAACCGCCTTATAAAGTATATATGTAATGCATAAATTTGTTATAGACGGCATGTATGTTTATGATTATACGGCGGTTTTTAACCGCCGTATATAGGCAATCTACACGGCGGTTCTTTAGAATTGCCGTAACATGTAATTGTTTACCACGGCGGCTACCTACACAGCATTTCAAAAACCGCCGTGCATGTGTAAAAATAACCGACGTGGTAGCTATGTTTTGTAGTAGTGTCCGCTTCCACAAGGTATTTATCCGATTCTATATATACGATGTGGATATAAACTCTACTACTACTACTATTTCATTTTTATTTCTTAAATCAACCTAATATAATTCATAAAGTCTATTCTTTTCGCGAACCAAATAACAAAATACAATTCATATTCTATTAATTGTCTATTTCATTCCTTATGAAATAGGCAAATAGCATTTCTATTACCTCAAAATGCATTCCGTGAACTAAACATGTTGTAAATACTTATATACTATCTACTTAGAAAGTAGTGTCACGGTTGTTATCATATATGGACAACCGTAATTGTTCAACTTATACAACCTTGATTGATTATTATATTGTCCATTGCAAACAACCATGATTAGCAATACCCGGATAGCCATGACGGCACGGTCAATCTAGATAGGTTGGCTAATGAAGACGTACAATTATAGTTATATATCCAAAATGTGTACGTAGTCATTATTGGCTTGAATCATTTGATTTTATTTTAAAATAAATTTGACTAAAGAAAAAATGTAAAATATACAATACATGTGGCATCCATATAGGTGAAAAATGTTACACTTAAAAAAATACAATAACCATATTTAGGGAATTACAATTAACCCTTTAAACAATACAAAGTTTCAATTAGAGACTCGAGCTCGAAGAAATTGTGCAATTAAATCTTTTTAACATGTTACCATAAAGTAATCTAGACCTAGATGACTTGACATCTAACTATATCTTGAATATTGATGTGTCATGTATCCAAACAATAACAATAATAATAATTTTCGGATTTGATAATTAATAAATATTAAAGATGGACCCCTTGCTTTTAAATAAAAATGAAAGGGACTTTTTTTTTTTTTTGTTAGGATTCAGAGAGCAGCTCTCGTAGGGAGAATATATCAAATATTTCAAAAGTCTAAGGTGTCATTGAGAAAATTAAGGCCATCAATTTTTTAATTTGTTTCTTTTCCACAAGTCACGTGGTCTGACTAAAGTAGACTTTTTAATTGAAAGTCTACTTTACGAATCATTTATCTAAATATATTTATTTTACTCAATTGCTAGAGTATTTTAATTTAATTATCTAATTTACAAAAAAAAATTCATTTTTTTTTATTAAAAGGGAGGGGAGAGGTGGATAGAGTCTAATGCCCTATGTAAATTAGTCACGCCCTAGAATCCTCAAGAATCACATGTCGTCCCTGAAGGAAGGCTATCGTGATTAATTCGTTCATAGTCTTGATTAACACTGACAGAGTAATCAGGCTAGCAGTA
>CM008335.1:32856294-32866409 GCA_002525835.2 Ipomoea batatas
ATTCAATTTGTATTGAAATGAGCTAAACCTTGAGCGCCGGTCATTTCTTTCTCGACTTTCGCCTGCATTTCGCGCAGGGCACCTGCTTCCTCCTCAATCTCCTTCAGCCGCTTCTTCATATTCTCCAAATCCTGATCAACCTCACCATTAAAGCCAAGCACTTTCCTGTTTACATACAGAAAATCAACAGACAGAGAAAGTAACGGAAACGAACTTTAGTATTAGGATCTTCCTGAGCTTCGGCTTCAGCGATAGCTGCCATGTCGACATCGGCATCCATGTCTCCTTCTTCCGGAAATTCTCCTCCGTAAACATCTTCTTCCTGCTCCGGATTCTCCATTCTCTATCTGTATATTGACTAGTATTCACAATTGAGTTCCACCGAATATGCTTCGGAGATGTAGATATGCGCGTATATGTACAGAAATGGAGGCAAATTTTGAGCTTTATTTTCTAGGTTTTCGTATGCTTTGCACGAGAGAATTGGGGACAGGGAATTGCGCAAGTTGAAACCGTTGATTTTATATAGTTCGAATTCGGGCCGGATTTGGTTTTTTAACATATTGGGGATAATTTATTGGGCTGCCCCGAATAATCCGACCCAACATTCCTAAATCCTGATTTTAAATGGAGTTTGCTCTAAATGGGCTAGCCTTCTTTATATAACAATGTCGTCCCATAATGATCATTTCCTCCATTAGCCAACATAATGTAGTGGGCAATTTATATCATGAACCAAGGTTCACATAATACTATGAATTCTAAATTAAAATGACGAGGTATAAAATTCACTCATAAATATAAAATTTCATAACATAAACACAAAAAATCACAACACAAGACACATAACATTATGGATCCTAGATTGAAACAAGGTACATAATTTATTCTCGTAAGGTATAGAACTTCATAACACGAGGCACAAAAATCATAGCACAAGACACATACACATGTTATATATTTACTTATTTTTAAATCTAATTTAGATACATAATTTGTCTTGGTACAGAATTTCACAATCCAAGACACAAAAACTCGTAACATAATACACAATTGTTAATTTGTTGTAGGTAGAAAATTGAGTTAATTCCAGCAATGGTCCCCTGACTATGCTGATTTTCCAAAATTGGTCATCGTCTTTTAATTTGGACGAAAAAGACACTTGACTTTCAAATTTGTTCCAGCAATGGTCCTTCCGTTTATTTGCAGTTAGCTTGGCGTTAAATTAGGGGTAAAATAGTCTTTTCATTAATTAGTCTTCTTCCTCCATTCTGATGTATCGCATCCATTCTTCTTCCTCCATTCTAGTGTATCGCAGATTCGCAGCCATAAACACTCCATTTCCCTTTTCTTCTTCCTACTCCTTTCAACCACAAATGCCCAAACCAAATATATGAACGTTAAAAACAACTTCATCAACCATTTCTTGGTGTTGCAGAATGCCGCCCGGTCAGCGCTTCACCTCCGGCCACTAGTGTGGGACTAGATTTCGGGAGATATAAATGAATGACACCTGGCAGTACCTTGGAAGTCCACGTCAACTGCTCTCAACTGACATCTGTTGCTTTCCCTCTCTTTTCTATTTTTCCATTCTTCTTCTTCACCTTCTGTATTTTTTTTTTTTTTGAGAATTTCACCTTCTGTATATGAGCGCCCGTTGTGTATACAACCAGAATATCAATGAATACAGTTTCTTCATTTACTTTCCATAGCAAAATATCTCTATTCTTTGAGCTCCGCGACACAAGAGACTCAAGAGTGCACTGTCTTTGACCAAGGAAACTAACCTGCAGAGTTAGAGGTAACTAATACATATTCTTGGAATGGATTTGGCTTGGCTTTTTCCTTTTCACTATGAACACAAAAGCAATTACAGAAAATAGTAAAGGGCAAAAACTTCAATGCAAATCATAAAACTTTTTACATAAAAAAATCTTGAAAATCATAGAGCTTTGGCGCACAAATTTTTCACGCAATAGAAATTAAAAACTCATAATTAAGCAATAAGACCAAAATCATGCGTTGGTAAAGAGAATTTCGAACTCACCAGCATGACTCGGCACCACATGAGCATTAGCATCTCAAGACCTAATTACTTCAAACCCAGCTTCAATTTTTGCCTCCAAATCCTCCTTCACTTCAATTGACGCTTCCTCGTTCTTCCGCAGCCCCGTCCCTCTAACTATGGGCAGCAGCGCCGCATCTGCGTCGCTGCGAACACCTGAATTTGAGGGTGAGGCGACGGGAGAGATGTTGCTGGCCAGCTGTCGAGCTCTGGTGCACGGACTGTTGTGGATCGGAAGAAAAGGCGTTGGCGGCGGCTTTTCGCGAGCCTGGTACTTCGAGGAAGCAGAAAGAGGAGTCGAAGTTCCACCGTTGCTTAAGGTGCTTTCCGCTTCTAGCTTCCGCCCCTTCGCCGAGAAATGGGTGGGTTCGAAGGTGGGGCATCTGCCGCTTTTGTGGGGTTGAGAAGCTTGCTGCCGGTGGAGTGCCGCTATCTTTAAACTTCTCCTCCATGAGTAACACTTGCTATGGAGCTCCTGCAACCGAGATCGTCGTCTTCGAAGATATGTTCATAGGATGATAGGAATAGCAAAATGAAAACGCATCACTTTGTTGCTACGCTGCGTGTAATCTATACAACCAAGATCAGGGATAAGAATCTTAGTAGAGGAAATGACCATTTTAACCCTTCACTTAACGTCTACCTAACACTTGGATAACGGAAGGACTAATGATGGAACAATTTTAATAGTCAAGGGTTTAATTCGTCCAAATTAAAAGATGAAGACCAATTTTGGAAAATCAACATAGTCGGAGGACCATTGCTGGAATTAACTCGTAGAAAATTCATACTTTTAATGTATATAATTTCATAACGCAATACACAAAAAGTTACAACACAAAAGACATACACATGAACAAGTGTTACACTGTGCAGTGTGAACCCTGGTCCATGGTATAAGGATTGCATGTTGTATGATGACATCTTAGTTACCATTTCAAATGAGTGATCGGTTCAAACTCCGATGATGAGGGCTTAGATTTTTTGAGTTGAAAATGTTTAAAAAAGTATAAAATATATATTACATTGTAAAAAAAAAAATATGAGCACTTAAAAAAAAAATCATTCATTATGCTTTTTTATTAATTGAAGGTTTTAGTAACAACAAAAAAAATTCAATTTTATAATTATTACAAACAATTAAATTTATAATATTTATAAAAATGACAACTCTCAACCACTAATCTATTCAAATATATCACTATTCACTTTTTACATGACACTATGAGAGCATGTTATATATATTACGTGTTGTAAATTGACTACAATTATTAGTTTCATCTTAAAATTTGGATGTGTTCGAATTCCATATTAAAAATGGAAGTATATTTGCAGAAGTGACATAAATATAATTAAAATAAGTGTAAACTTTAAGACAAATTTAATGAATGTGATAAATGAATAATTGAAATTAATGGTAATTTGATAACTTTTTATAAAAGGTTTAATCCCCAATAACTCTCACACATAGTATTTAGAATGAAATAAATCATAATAATTCATTGACTAAATATCAATGCGCATGCATAATCCCTACACTGATACTGCAGATTTCCAAGGAAACAACGGTAAGAAATGTCCCATCGGTTACTCCCTACTTTTGGACTAATACCAACAAAGCTTCACGAAATCATCTATAACAAATCTCAAATTCTCAACTAATTGTACTAAAATTATCACTAATCTAAATAATACTTCTACTATTTGAAAAATTCTTATACCATAGACCAGAATTCACATTACACTATGAACCCTAACTCATATATATGTATATGTTTTGTGTCTTGTGTTGGGAATTTTTGTGCCTATGAACACAAATTATGTAGTACTTAAATCAGATTTGAAAAATAAGTAAATTTATAATATATATGTGTACGTCTTGTGTTTTGATTTTTTTAGTTTTGTATTATGAAATTTTGTACCTTACGGGTCCATAATGTTATGTTATGTGTCTTGTGTTGTGATTTTTTGTATTTTGTGTTATGAAATTCTATATATTCCGAGTATGAATTATGCACATACATTGTCTTTTCAATTCAACTAGGTACACAATGCTATGCTATGTGTCTTGTGTCGTAATTTGTTGTGTTTTATGTTATAAAATAGTGTACCTTACGGGTATGAATTGTTTTAATTCACCCTTGTCCATTATATAAACATTTCCTACCGTTTCACAACGTATATATATAGACATATAGTAATGTATATGACTCTATTCGTTGGACTATCCAGACTGGATAGCATACACTAACAAAAATTGCTTTTAAGTTATAAATTCAAAATGATAGTCTCCAACACAATAAAAACTATATTTACAATTAAAGGTGTGTTCGGTAACCTGTAAAGTAATTTTCGAAATTTTTTTCTGAGTTTTCGCTGTTTGGAAACGTTTAGAAAATGCGGTCAACGACAAATGTTTTCCGTTGATCAAGGAAAATTCTATTTTTAATAAATAATATTATTTTAACATTATTAAACAATTTTTTATATTTTAAATAAAATAATTACAATGTTTAATTATACAATTCTACCCATTTTGCAGAAAATGAATCAAACACATAAAGATAGTTATTCAGAGTACATACATAGCCAAACACTGAAAATGAAACTATTTTCTGAAAAATGACTCATTTTTCAGAAAATATTTTTCAAGAGTCATTTTTCTACTTTCCAAATGGACCAAAAGAGAGATCTTAATTTAAAAATAAAAATAAAAATTCTCCAATTAATCTTTAATTAGATCGAAAAATCAAACTACGAAACATTAATTCTATACACACATATCACTGCAGGCATCAGTGGTTCCACGAATCCGTGCAGCGATCGTGCGGCGACCAATGAAACGCCGCAATCTGGTTCGCATCGCCGGAGAAGCTTTTAAACCTCTGCCAGTCGTGAATCACCGCTGTCAAATCAGCTAGCTTGGCGGTTATAGTCTTGCAACAGTTCGCGTGCACCGTCACGACGGACTTAACGTCCGTACTATCCTGACAAAATCCGCTGAAGAATTGAGTGTCGAGGAATCTCACTTTGAGCCCTAGCTCTGCGAGGGCGCCTTGTCTAATTAACTCGTTCAACACGTCCTGCTCTTTCTTCCCATTCGACGAGTTTTTCAATCCGTACCAGGAATTGAACAGTGAGATGGTTCGGTTGTTGGATCGGACCATATAGAAGCCGGTGTTGATCGGGTTTAATTCCGACCAGCCATCGCCGTTGAAGAGATCTGTGCTGATCTGTAGGTCTAGGGTTTCGTTTAGGTCACTCAGTCTGGGGAATGGATTTCTTAGCCATAAAACATCAGTGTCCTGCGGAATATATATGGTTAGTTTTACGCGTGAGCGGGTGGACTATCAAAGTATATTTTTACTCGGTCAAAGATAGATCAACACAATTATTTGAATTACACTCTGATTGAACAAAAACAAGTACTCAGTCAAAGATAGATCAACACAATTATTTGAATTACACTCCGATTGAACAAAAACAAGAACTAAGAATAACATGTAGAGTGAGAAAATTAGAAATATTTTATTCCATGTTGATAGGGATATGATTATTCTCCGATAGTAAGAGCTCATCGCGGGACAGGAGTCCGAACCGACCTTTACCGACCCCACGAGGGGATTAGTGACTGTTTATCTTACCGAGCACGTACCACTGGGGGGCAGTATGTGTAGAAACTCTAGTAGTCGTCGCGCCCCGGCCTAATCAGTTCGAGGCCGACCTACCGACCTAGTTTCAGCAAGGGCATGCTGCATCTTCAGGAATATATTAGGGCATGTGGTCAAACCCTAGTGGGTCCCAACTCCTGACTTGGGTGGGCCCATGCATGGGGTCCACGTCCAATTTGGGTGAGCCCATGCATGGGGTCCACGTCGTTTTGTGCATGTCGCAAGCCCAGAATCGAAACATGTCCAAGAAGAGAGGGACTTTTGACTACTTCTAGAACTTAAGGACAAGCTCGGGAACCTCTGACTCACCAACAAGCAGATCGCACAAGGACCAAAGCCTTGTAGTCAGCCCCGTATTTACTACATTTTTTGAAACGGAAAAAATCTGGACTCCCCATCCCCAAGATGCTAGTAATTAAAGTCATAAATTCTCATAATTATGCATTCTACAAGTAATAACAAAACCAAATTAAACATACCGTAAATATAAAGGAGTAACCGAGTTTAAGAACGTCACCCAAGAATTGAGTTCTTCTCCACATCATCTTTATGAAGTCCGGCGACATAAACACCTCCTCTCCGGCGAAATCCACGTCGTCCGTTCCGAGCTTGTAGCAATGAAGCCCGAAAAACGCGCAACGCTCGTACGACGTTTGGTCGACGGCGACGATCAACAAGTGTTTCACCAACGTCCTTGTACCTTCCCCTACCCATAACCCGTCCAAAAACAGATCCAACATCGACTTATCGCCGTCCACGTACGCTTTGTTCACCACCGCAATTATCACCGTCTTATTCTCCGTCGACGCTCCGGCTAACGCCTCCTCAAGCTTATCTCTATACATCTTCAATCCATGCTTTTCCTATAAGTATATATATATATAAATATAATACACTTATATATCAGAAAATCAGAGAAAATGACACTTTTTGCCCACACGAATATCTAAATTGGTTATGGATAGTCAGATTGTGAACAATAAAGAAGAATTCAGTCTCAGCAACGTCTGAGTTTCACCTCTTTGTGGGCACTAGTTAGACATTAGTCCTCCCACCTGATGATCTGGTCTACTAAATCAACCTGATTTACCCATCTACGATTCTATCAGGCCAGAATGTAGTGTTTGAGGCGAAAGATTTCACTTTTTATGAGCAACAAATTCGCCTTTAGTACTTTTTCATTCACTATTTCAAAACGATAAAATGACTAAAAAAAATTACTTTGCAGACAATTGAGAGATAAAAGTCGTTACGGCTTACAGTGGTGGGCGGTGAAGTTATGCATGGAGGGTTTTGGCCATTGAAGAGAGAGAGGGGATTCATGGACTGGTTAGGGTTAGTTGAGATGATGAGAATGTAGAAGGCACCAAAGAACAAAAGGGTGCACACAAGATAATGGGCGTAATCTGTAAACCGGAGGATCTTGCCACAGTCCATATCGGCGGCGTTAGACGGCGGCGGAAAGGGTGGTTGATCTCGGCGGCGGCTGGGAGATTCTTTGTTGATCAAATAGATTTGGGTTGGGACTTTGTATTATATTTTTAGAATTGTAGTTAATCAGATCTCTATTAGATTATACAAATAGGGTATAAAATATATTTGACCCTCTAAAAGATATACAAAAAGTTAATATGGTGCAACGAAATGTGGGACCTTACGGATTTATTTCAAATTTTGGTCCAACTTGTATGAAACAATTTCCATACTTGGTTTCCGATTATTAAAATTTTTAGATTTATCTCACGATTTTTAAATTCTTACCATATATAGTTATCGACTATTAAAATTGAGTCAATTTTAGTTACACAACTTTTAAATCCTTGTCACATTTGATCCTCGAATATTAAAATTTCTAAATTTAATTTGTTCCCACAACTTTTTAATCCTTGCCACATTTAGTCCCTAACTATTAAAATTTCAAATTTGGTAGGGTGATTCTCTAATCACAGAATTAACAACTAATATCCCTTATAATTAAATAATTTGTATTTTTGTACAAAATGTTCAATATTTGTAAATTTAAATTTGTAATATAATTTTAATCTGTAAATTTAATTAGTTCCATTAGGAAAAAAAAAAAGAAAGGAAGAATGAGATTTGGGAGGAAATTAAATTTTAAAAAAAAAAAGTTCAAGGAAAAAGTATTAGAAAAAGAATGAATTTGCCCTTAAGATAATTCACTTACATGAAATTTTATCACCGATACAACTAAAATCTGGGTTGAATATGTAGCAATGATTTAAAATTTGTAGGACTAAATTTAGAAGTTTTAATAATTATAGTACTCGAAAATCTAGAAGTTTTAATAATTATAGACTAAATATGATAAATATTTAAAAATTGTTAGACTAAATCTGAAAATTTTAATAATCGGAGATTGAATGTAAAAATGGTCACTAGTACGTGAGGCTATTAAGTGGAAATAATTCAGTATTACTTTTTTCCGAAACTCATTATTACTTTATTAATATATTATGCGACTAACGAACTAGGCATTTAAAGGCTAGCTATTCATCAGTGGGGAGCTTTGTTGAATTGTAACAGTATGTATTAAATTAATATCATATTTACAAATTTTTATTTCTGACCTTCATCAATTGAAACATAAATGGTCATTGACTATTGACCTTCACCAATTTTATATCATCGCTTTTTAATTTGACCATAAATAATTCATTGACTATTGAATTTGTTTCAAATTTGATCTTCCAGATAAACATCAGATCAATTTAGTAAATATTAAATTTAATTAAAGGCAATAATGCAAACATTTTTGTTCTTCACGATCCCAATAATGATGAACTCAATGTTTAAGTTGATGAACTCGATTAAATGGAAATTTATGGTACATAATCAATAGTCAATGGATTATTTATGGTCAAATTGAAAGTCTATGATGGAAATTGATAAATGTCAATAGTCAAGTGACAATTCATGAAATTAACTCTTTCTATAATATATGAAAAATTACAATTTTCGTCTTTAAGTTATAGGGTGAATGTAGAATTCGTCCATAATTGTTGGTTGTACTCACTTTTCGCGCAAAGCTATCATTGACGTTGCACTTTTTATTTATTTTATTAACTTTTTGTGCTCACTTGTCGTCTTTAAGCTATACTAACGTTGTGAATTTCATCTCTAATGTTTTGTTAGTAAATGAACAAAAAGTACAACAATAATTATAACTTAGAGACGAAATGTGAGCACAATTAACAATTACAGACGAATCCTACGATTAAAACACAAGAAAAAGAGGGGAAATAATACCCATAGTTTCAGTATAGCTCCAATTCCAAAATTCAAAACCCTATTAGCCCTTTATCTTGGAAATACAAACAAAATATGAGAAAAGATCACAGGTTTATGTAATATAATAATACGGAGTATTCAATATATAACTTAGCTTTTCCATGAATTGGGGTGGCTTTAATTTGCATGCATGAATTGGGGTGAGCTTTATTGTCGCAAAATACATCAAAGATTTTGTACTAAATTGCCAACATTTAAAAATTTGAGTATAATTGTCACACATATCTAGAAAAGTAGTATATTTTAAATTATTCAAAATATGGAAAAAAAATAGTATTGCATTAGTAGAAACCTTAATTTATGTCCATTTTGGTAGTTAAAAATTTTGACAAATGTTTTTAGGTGGTCACAAATTTTTTGGCAGTCTGACAATGTCTAAATTTCAGTGCACATGCATAATCCCAATACAAATGCTGTCGATTTCCAGAAAACATCGATAAGAAATGTCACATTGGTTACTCCCTACTTTTTGGACTAATCCCTACAAAGCTTCACGAACTCATCTATAACAAATCTCAACTAATTGTACTTTTAAGTATTAACAATTTACTAATCTAAATAATACTTTTACTATTTGATCAATCATTATACCATTGACCAGGATCACACTGCACTATGGATCATGTGTATGTGTTTTGTGTTGTGACTTTTTATGTCTTGTGTTGAGAGATATTGTGTCTATGAACACAAATAAGTAAATATATAACATGTGTATGTGTCTTGTGTTATGATTTTTTGTGTCTTATGGTATGAATTATATATCTTAAGACTGGATAACATATACCACAAAAAAAAAAAACTTTTAAGTTATACTCCGTAATTCAGAATGATAATCTTAACACAATAAAAACAACGTATTCAATTAAAGACTTACAGATCCTAATTTGTTTTTCTCCTTTTAATCTTTAATTAGGTCGAAAAATCAATCTACGAAACATTTATACACACACATATTATAACACATGCATTAGTGATTCCATGAATCCATGCAACGATCGTGCGTCGACCAATGAAACGCCGCCGTTTGGTTCGCATCGCCGGAGAAGCTTTTAAACCTCTGCCAGTCGTGA
>CM008335.1:32879635-32889671 GCA_002525835.2 Ipomoea batatas
AACATAATACACAATAATTGTTAATTTGTTTTAGGTACAAAATGCATACTTTTAAGGTATATAATTTCATAATGCAATACACAAAAAGTTACAACACAAAATACATACACATGAATCAGAGTCCACAGTGCAGTGAACCATGGTCTATGGTATAAGGATTGAATATTGTACATCCTGATTACCATTCCAAGTGAGTGATCAGTTCAAACCCCGATGGTGATTGCTTAAGATTATTTGAGCTGAAAATGTTTGAAAAAGTATAAAACAGATACTACCTTGTAAAAAAAATATTAAGTATTAAAAAAAATCATCCATTATGCTTTATCATTAATTGAAGATTTAAAAAAAAAGATTCAATTTTATAATTATTACAAACAATTAAATTTATAATATTTATAAAAAAGACAACTCTCAACCGCGAATCTATTCAAATATATCACTATTCACTTTTTACAAGAGACTATGAGACCATGTTATATAGTATATATTATGTGTTGTAAATTGACTACAATTATTAGTTTCATCATAAAATTTGGATGTGTTCGGATTCCATATTAAAAATGGAAGTATATATATTTGTAGAAGTGACATAAATAATTAAAATAAATGTGAACTTTAAGACAAATCTAATGAATGTGATAAATGAAAAATTAAAATAAAATTTATGTTACTTGATAAATTTTTATAAAAGGTTGAATCCTCAAATTTCAATAACTCTCACGACGTAATATTTATAATGATATAAATTATAATAATTCATTGACCAAATAAAAATGACCAAATATCAATGCGCATGCATAATTCCTACACTGATACTGCAAATTTCGAGGAAACATCGGTAAGAAATGTCCCATCGGTTACTAATCCCTACAAAGTTTCACGAAATCATCTATAACAAATTTCAAGTTCTCAACTAATTGTACTTGAATTATTAACAATTGGAAAAAGTGTCAAATAGACAACTAAACTTATCGCTTTTGTGCAATTAGGCCATTGAACTTAAAAAGTGTGTAATTGAACTATTTTTACAAAAAATTTTAGATAAAATCCAATTATATTACTAACATATATGTATTAAGAGTGACATTTTCTTCTACTATACTAGTTGGGTGTCAATATTGAAATGTTTTTTTTAACTCAAATTGAATTAAAAAAATTTGTAAAAATGGTCCAATTGCACAAATTTTGCTTGTTTGATGGTTGAATTGCACACTTTTTAAGTTCAATGACTCAATTGCACAAAAGCGATAAGTTCAGTGGCCTATTTGACACTTTTTCCTTAACAATTTACTAATCTAAATAATACTTCTACTATTTAATCAATCCTTATACCATAGACCAGAGTTCACACTACACTATAGACCCTAACTCATAAGTATGTATATGTGTTGTGTTGTGAATCTTGTGATTTTTGTGTCATGCGTTATAAAAATTTGTACATGAAATAAATTAATAATTATCTTATATTATGATTTTTTGTGCCTTGTATTGAGAAATTTTGTGCATATATTCACAAATTATGTACATAAATCAGATTTGAAAAATAAGTAAATTTATAACATATATGTGTGTGTGTGTCTTGTGCTTTGATTTCTTTATGCCTTGTGTTATGAAATTTTGTACCTTACGAATTTAAATAATGTACCTCGTCATTTCAATCTAAATAGGTTCATAATGTTATGCTTTTTTTGAAATGATCCATAATGTTATGCTATGTGTCTTGTGTTGTGATTTTTTGTATTCTGTGTTATGAAATTATATACATTCCGAGTATGAATTATGTACATCATCTTTTCAATCCAGCTAGGTACATAATGCTATGCTGTGTGTCTCGTCGCTCTTGTGTCTTGATTTGTTGTGTTTTATGTTATGAAATAATGTATCTTACGAGTATAAATTTTGTACCTCGGTGTTTCAATTCACCCTTAAACATTTCCTACAGTCTCACAACGTATATATAGTAATGTATATGACTATATACTTTGGAGTTTGGACTATCCAGACTGGATAACAGACACTAATTTAACAAAAATTGCTTTATTTTAAGTTATAATTCAGAATGATAGTCTTAACACAATAAAAACTACATGTTCGACCAATTAAAGAGAGATCCTAATTTTAAAAGAAAAATAAAAATTCTCCAATTAATCTTTAATTAGATCGAAAAATCAAACTACGAAACATTAATTCTATACACACATATCACTGCAGGCATCAGTGTTTCCATGAATCCGTGCAACGATCGTGCGGCGACCAATGAAACGCCGCCGTCTGGTTCGAGTCGCCGGAGAAGCTTTTAAACCTCTGCCAGTCGTGAATCACCGCCGTCAAATCAGCTAGCTTGGCGGTTATAGTCTTGCAACAGTTCGCGTGCACCGTCACGACGGACTTAACGTCCGTACTATCCTGGCAAAATCCGCTGAAGAATTGAGTGTCGAGGAATTTCACTTTGAGCCCTAGCTCTGCGAGCACGCCTTGGCTAATTAACTCGTTCAACACGTCCTGCTCTTTCTTCCCATTCGACGAGTTTTTCAATCCGTACCACGAATTGAACAGCGAGATGGTACGGTTGTTCGATCGGACCATATAGAAGCCGGTGTTGATCGGGTTTAATTCCGACCAGTCATCGCCGTTGAAGAGATCTGTGTTGATCTGTAGGTCTAGGGTTTCGTTTAGGTCACTCAGTCTGGGGAATGGATTTCTTAGCCATAAAACATCAGTGTCCTGCGGAATATATATGGTTAGTTTTACGCGTGAGCGGGTGGACTATCAAAGTATTTTTTTACTCGGTCAAAGATAGATCAACACAATTATTTGAATTACACTCGGATTGAACAAAAACAAGAACTAAGAATAACATGTAGAGTGAGAAAATTATAAATATTTTATTCCATGTTGATAGGGATTATTCTCCGATAGTACGAGCTCATCGCGGGACAGGAGTCCGAACTGACCTTTACCGACCCCACGAGGGGATTAGTGACTGTTTATCTTACCGAACACGTACCACTGGAGGGCAGTATGTGTAGGAACTCTAGTAGTCGTCGCACCCCGGCCTAATTAGTTCGAGGCCGACCTACTGAACTAGTTTCAACAAGGGCATGCTGCATCTTCAGGAATATATTAGGGCATGTGGTCAAACCCTAGTGGGTCCCGACTCCCAACTTGGGTGGGCCCATGCATGGGGTCCACGTCCAATTTGGGTGGGCCCATGCATGGGGTCCACGTTGTTTTGTGCATGTCTCAAGCCCGAAATCGAAACATGCCCAAGGAGAGAGGGACTTTTGACTACTTCTAGAACCTAAGGAAAAGCTCGGGAACCTCTGACTCACTAACAAGCAGATCACACAAGGACCAAAGCCTTGTAGTCAGCCCCGTATTTACTACATTTTTTGAAACGGAAAAAATCTGGACTCCCCATCCCCAAGATGCTAGTAATTAAAGTCATAAATTCTCATAATTATGCATTCTACAAGTAATAACAAAACCAAATTAAACATACCGTAAATATAAAGGAGTAACCGAGTTTAAGAACGTCACCCAAGAATTGAGTTCTTCTCCACATCATCTTTATGAAGTCCGGCGACATAAACACCTCCTCTCCCGCGAAATCCACGCCGTCCGTTCCGAGCTTGTAGCAATGAAGCCCGAAAAACGCGCAACGCTCGTACGACGTTTGGTCGACGGCAACGATCAGCAAGTGTTTCACCAACGCCCTTGTACCTTCCCCTACCCAAAACCCGTCCAAGAACAGATCCAACATCGACTTGTCGCCGTCCACGTACGCTTTGTTCACCACCGTAATTATCACCGTCTTATTCTCCGTCGACGCTCCGGCTAACGCCTTCTCAAGCTTATCTCTATACATCTTCAATCTATGCTTTTCCTATAAGTATATATATATATATATATATATATATATATATATATATAATATACTTATATATCAGAAAATCAGAGAAAATGACACTTTTTGCGCACACGAATATCTAAATTGGTTATGGATGGTCAGATTGTGAACAATAAAGAAGAATTCAGTCTCAGCAACGTCTGAGTTTCACCCTCTTTGTGAGGTACTCCTTGTGGGCACTAGTTAGACATTAGTCCTCCCACCTGATGGTCTGGTCTACTAAATCAACCTGATTTACCCATCTACGATTCTATCAGGCCAGAATGTAGTGTTTGAGGCGAAATATTTCATTTTTTATGGGCAACAAATTGGCCTTTGGTACTTTTTCATTCACTATTTCAAAACGATAAAATCACTAAAAAAAAAAAACTTTGCAGACAATTGAGAGATAAAAGTCGTTAGGGCTTACCGTGGTGGGCGGTGAAGTTATGCATGGAGGGTCTTGGCCATTGAAGAGAGAGAGGGGATTCATGGACTGGTTAGGGTTAGTTGAGATGATGAGAATGTAGAAGGCACCAAAGAACAAAAGGGTGCATACAAGATAATGGGCGTAATCTGAAAACCTGAGGATCTTGCCACAGTCCATATCGGCGGCGTTAGACGGCGGCGGAAAGGGTGGTTGATCTCGGCGGCGGCTGGGAGATTCTTTGTTGATCAAATAGATTTGGGTTGGGACTTTGTATTATATTTTTAGAATTGTAGTTAATCAGATCTCTATTAGATTATACAAATAGGGTATAAAATATATTTGACCCTCTAAAAGATATACAAAAAGTTAATATGGTGCAACGAAATGTGGGACCTTAAGGATTTATTTCAATTTTTGGTCCAACTTGTATGAAACAATTTCCATATTTGGTTTCCGATTATTAAAATTCTTACCATATTTAGTTCTCGACTATTAAAATTGAGTCAATTTTAGTTACACAATTTTTAAATCTTTGTCACATTTGATCTTCGAATATTAAAATTTTTAAATTTAATTTGGTCCCACAACTTTTAAATCCTTGTCACATTTAGTCCCTAACTATTAAAATTTCAAATTTGGTAGGGTGATTCTCTAATCCCATAATTAACAACTAATATCCCTTCTAATTAAGTAATTTGTATTTTTGTACAAAATGTTCAATATATGTAAATTTAAATCTGTAATATAATTTTAATTTTTTAAAGTTAGATTTTAAAATTATTAAAGTTTGTATATAATAATAATTGTATTTCGTAATCATAATATCATTAATTTAACAGCTTATAAAGTTGATAAAATATAATATTAATTTAACACCATATTAACTTATAAAGTTGATAAAATATAATAGTTTATAAATTTAATTAGTTCCATTAGGAAAAAAGAAAAGAAGGAAGAATGTGATTTGGGAGGAAATTAAAAAAGAAAAAAGTTCAAGGAAAAAGTATTAGAAAAAGAAGGGTAAATCACCGTTTTAGTCCCTCAAATGTTACCAAACTGTCAATGTTGCCCTTTAACTCTGTATTCATCGATTTAGTCCCTGAAAATAATTATTTTTGGTCACATTACTCCATCCGGCCAGTTTCCGGCGAACACTCCGGTTTAGCCTGGGTATTTTTGTCATTTCGCAGATAAAAATAAAAATTGATCTGAGGTATATGCCGTGAGAAGAAAAAAACTTCAACAACCATATCTTCTCTGCTTCCTCTAACATTTTCGCCGCCTAGCTAAGTCGTGCTGGTTCCACCGGTGTTCAATTGGGGCTATATTTCCGGCGAATACTAGTAGGAAAGGCGGATACGATTCATCTTCTGGATCTCCATCTACCTCTCTATCCGTTTCGTATACCCGATTGAGGGACCAAATCAATAAGAGTGTTAAAGCTTTGTCCTAATTGGCTGGAAGCAAATACCTTCGTCATCATCGTCATAACAAGGAGCAGAAGGATCAGTTGAAGCAGCGGCACCGTTAGCGGCGGAAGCTCCACCGCCGTCCTCGTTTCCGACGGCAGTGAGCGGGAGAAGATGAGGAGATCTGGAGGAGGAGGGCATGGCAGAGATTCCAGAAGCTCCACCGTCGTCCACCTTCCTCTGCTCTCTCTGGCCCTAAAAAATGCATTTCCCAAACCTTCTCCTGTATGTATAACCCTCGCCCTTCCGTTTTATTTGCTTTTATTTCCTTCCTAAAATCCCTCATGTTTTCTGGCAATCCTTCTGCGTTTCGGCGATTGTATTGATGAAGAAGGTGAAACCGTGCCGAATAAGGACGGAGGTTGTCGCGGTGCGACGATCGCCCCGGGTCGCCAAATCCGCCGCGCCCGAGTACAGAGAAGTAGTATTTATCAATTCTCATTGCAGTTTTTGATGAAATTTTAGCTCTTTTTTTGCAGTATTTTATCTTTGATTTACTAGAATGACATGAACTCATTTGGATTGCACTATTGCAGGTGACCTATTACGAGAGGATCCTACCCTGAAGGTGATTAGTTGGAATGAAGTTTTAAAGTTGTGATTTTTTTTTTCTTTCTATGGGTATTTGCCTATTTTAATTAAACTGCATTTTCTCATTGTGCTGCAGTGCTTCATGCCCAAGGAGGGATCTCTCAAATAGGGTATATGTGTCACAAAGATAGGGTTGTTGCTACAGTGAAAGCGGAGAAGTTGGAGGCAAGTCTGGAGTTTAACATTCTAACCTCTGTTAGATCAATGCTTCCATCCCATGTTAGCGGTGGTTTTTGGCTGGTGAGAATCTGTCTCTTTGAAACTAGGAGAAGTTCATAGTTAACTCCGCTCATTTTTCACCTCTTTGTCTATCTGAGAATCGGCGGGACAGATCTGAGCAGGAGCCCGCAAAAGTCCGAACCCCGGCGTATCAGAACGGCGGAGAGCGTCAGCCGTTGCAAAGCTTTCACCTTTGTCGGTGACTCCATTCCCAGAAATCATATGAAAAATGACCAAAATAGTCCCTCAATATTTATCTTTATCTGCGAAATGACAAAAATACCCAGGCTAAACCGGAGTGTTCGCCGGAAACTGGCCGGATGGAGTAATGTGACCAAAAACAATTATTTTCAGGGACTAAATCGATGAATTCAGAGTTAAAGGGCAACATTGACAGTTTGGTAACATTTGAGGGACTAAAACGGTGATTTACCCGAAAAAGAATGATTTGGCCCCTAAGATAATTCACTTGCATGATTTTTTATCACCGATACAACTAAAATCTGGGTTGAATATATAGCAATGATTTAAAATTTGTTGGACTAAATCTAGAAGTTTTAATGATTATAATACTCGAAAATCTAGAAGTTTTAATAATTATAGACTAAATGTGACAAATATTTAAAAGTTGTTAGACTAAATCTGAAAATTTTAATAATCGAATACCAAATGTAAAAATGGTCCCCGAGTACTCGCGAGGCTATTAAGTGGAAATAACTCATTATTACTTTTTTTCCAAACTCATTATTATGTACTATATTATGTGACTAACGAACTAGGCATTTAAAGGTTATTAAGTGGGGAGCTTTGTTGAATTGTAACAGTATGTATGAAATTAATATCATATTTACAAATTTTTATTTCTGACCTTCAATTAAATCATAAATGGTCATTGACTATTGACCTTCACCAGTTTTATATCATCGACTTTCAATTTGACCATAAATAATTTATTGACTATTGATTATTCCAAATTTAATTTTTCAAATAAACATCGGATTAATTTATTAAACATTAAATTTAATAAAGGCAATAATGTAAACATTTGGTTCTTCACGTTCCCAATAATGATGAACTCAATGTTTAAGTTTATGAACTCGATTAAATGGAAATTTAATTGTAAGATTAAATTTGGTACATAATCAATAGTCAATGAATTATTTATGGTCAATTTGAAAGTCTATGATGAAAATTGGTAAATGTTACGGAGTAATAGTGAAGAAACTATTTATCGTTTACTTGAAAGTCGATGATAAAAATTGGTAAATGTCAATAGTTCGGAGACAATTCATGAAATTAACTACAACGACAATTATAACTCAGAGACGAAATGTGAGCACAATTAACAATTACAGACGAATTCTACAATTAAAACACATACAAGAAAAAGAGGGGAAATAATTCCCATAGTTTCAGTATAGCTCCAATTCCAAAATTCAAAACCATATTAGCCTTTTATCTTGGAAATACAAACAAAAAATGAGAAAAGATCACAGATTTATGTAATATAATAATACGGAGTATTTCATATACTCCGTATAACTTAGCTTTTCCATGAATTGGGGTGGCTTTAATTTGCATGCATGAATTGGGGTGAGCTTTATTGTCGCAAAATACATCAAAGATTTTGTACTAAATTGCCAACATTTACAAATTTGAGTATAATTGTCACACATATCTAGAAAAGTAGTATATTTTAAATTATTCAAAATATGGAAAAAAAATATTATTGCATTAGTAGAAACCTTAATTTATGTCCATTTTGGTAGTTAAAAATTTTGACAAATTTGTTTAGGTGGTCACAAATTTTTTGGCAGTCTGACAATGTCTAAATTTCAGTGCACATGCATAATCTATCCCCATACAAATGCTGTCGATTTCCAGAAAACATCGATAAGAAATGTCACATTGGTTACTCCCTACTTTTTGGACTAATCCCTACAAAGCTTCACGAACTCATCTATAACAAATCTCAACTAATTGTACTTTAATTATTAACAATTTACTAATCTAAATAATACTTTTACTATTTGATCAGTCATTATACCATTGACCAGGGATCACACTGCACTATGAATCATGGTTCATGTGTATGTGTTTTGTGTTGTGACTTTTTGTATCCTGTGTGTGAAATTTTATGTTTTTGAACACAAATAAGTAAATATATAACATGTGTAGGTATATTAAGACGGGATAACACTACCAAAAAAAAATTACTTTTAAGTTATACTCAGTAATTCAGAATGATAGTCTTAACACAATAAAAACTACGTATTCAATTAAAGACTTACAGATCCTAATTTGTTTTTCTCCTTTTAATCTTTAATTAGATCGAAATATCAAACTACGAAACATTTATACACACACAAACAACTGCAGACATTATAACAAATGCATCAGTGATTCCATGAATCCATGCAGCGATCGTGCGGCGACCAATGAAACGCCGCCGTTTGGTTTGCATCGCCGGAGAAGCTTTTAAACCTCTGCCAGTCGTGAATCACCGCCATCAAATCAGCTAGCTTGGCGGTTATAGTCCTGCAACAGTTGGCGTGCACCGTCACGACGGACTTAACGTCCCCACTATCCTGGCAAAATCCGCTGAAGAATTTAGTGTTGAGGAATTTCACTTTGAGCCCTAACTTTGCGATCACGCCTTGGCTAATTAACTCGTTCAACAAGTCCTGCTCTTTCCTCCCATTCGACGAGTTTTTCAATCCGTACCAGGAATTGAACAGCGCGATGGTTCGGTTGTTGGATCGGACCATATAGAAGCCGGTGTTGATCGGGTTTGATTCCGACCGGTCATCGCCGTTGAAGTTATCTGTACTGATCTGAAGATCTAGGGTTTCGTTTAGGTCACGTAGTCTGGGGAATGGATTTCTTAGCCATATAACATCAGTGTCCTGCGGGAATATGGTTAGTTTAATTTTACGTGTGAGCGAGTGGACTATCAAAGTATATTTTTACTCGGTTGAAGGTAGATCAATACAATTATTTGAAGAATTGAACGAAAATCATAACTAAGAATAACAAGTAGCTAGAGTGAGAAAATTAGAAATACTTTTATTGCATGCTAATGGGGATTGTCTCACGGTAACCGTGCGTGGGCAGTGGTCGGGTATGGTACTACGGTCCCATCGCGGGACATGAGTCCGGACCAACCTTTACCAATCCCGCGAAGGGACTACTGACCGTTTATCTTACTGAGCAGTGAGCACCACCGGAGTACAGTATGTGTAGGAACTATAGTACGTAGTCGTCAGGTCGGGGCCGACCTACCGACCTAGTTTTAGCAAGGGCATACTACATCATCAAGAACATATTAGGGCACGTGGTCAAACCCCAATGGGCCCTCGCTTGGGCCCGTGTATGGGTTCCACGTGTCGTGCATGCTGCCAGGCCGAAACTTGCCCCCTTCTGTCTATAAATACAGTA
>CM008335.1:32908568-32920206 GCA_002525835.2 Ipomoea batatas
TCGTCCTATGTATGTACTAAGCTAGGTTTTGCCACTGATTAGACAGAAAATTTAAGATTCATAATAAGATTGATGATCTGATCACCTTTAATTTTATTTCTCCCATTATATCAATATACTGTATATATCCATTATATGCATGCATATCTTCAAAGAATCCTGAGAAGAAGACTTAAGGATTTAAAGCTAGCCAACCCCCCCAAGTCCTGTCACTTTATTCATACTGTTTGATACTCACCTGTGACTCTGCTTCAATTCATATGTTTTCTGCTTTTTATGTATGTCAGAATTTTATTAACTTATCTTATCATGATAAAGTGCGTGGCATGCCATCATTATTGACTCCATTTGAAACTATTAATCAAAAAGATGCTAAGAATGACTAAACATGTTATGGTTCGTCAGTTGTAGCTTTTGATGATATCCTCTTGTTTGGTTTAACCAATAAAAAGATTTAGTAATGATATTGGAAACTGGAAAGGAAAAAAGGATGTTTTTTTTTTTTGAATTTAAGGTGTGTAGAAAAATGACTTTAAAAAAATCATGCAAACATTTATTATGCATCTTAAAATATATATAATTGAATACTTCAATGACACTTCTATGTCGTTCTTGTAATAAATAGAAGATCACAAGTTCAAATTTCAAATGTACACATATTATATATTTATTTATTTATCAGATCATATTTTTAAGGTACAAAATTTCATAACACAAGACACAAAAACTCAGCTCATGACATAAAACTCATACACATGCAACAGTGATTTAGGTACAAAAATTGTGTTCATAGGTACGAATTTCACAACACAAAACATTATACACATACACATGCACCCGTGATTTAGGTACAAAAATTTTGTTCATAGATACATAAATTCACAACACAAGACATTCGTTTCAGGTAAAGAATTCGTATTTTTAATGTATAAAATTTCATAACACAAGACACAAAAACTAATTAATAACATAAAATGTATACACATGCACTAAGGTTTATTATTGTGCACTGTAAACCTTGTACCATGGTATAAAGATTGGAGCAATATAATATTTTAAAAAGTAACAGAATAAAACACAACATGTACAAAATCAAACTTGTTCGGAAACATTAATTTCTTCTGTAAAGAAGATGGAGAAGAGTGGTAGCTATGGACGGTAGTCTGATCTACCTGCATTGGGAGACAGCTAGAGAGACTTTGTGGTTATGGGAATTTTGGGTGCAGTAATTTATTGCCTTAATTTCCGAACGTTATATATCTCCAAACATTTATTGTGCATCTTAAAATATATATAAAATTAATTATTAATTAATTAATTAACATATTAACTTACTAATTTATTTAAAAATAATTATATTGATGATTCAAATCAAACAGTTGAAGTCAAGTACATCGTACTTAGACGACATGTACTGACTCTCTCGTTATATGACACCAAATATTTGATGGAGAATGAACAGTGCAACGCCAATTGATGTCCTTTTATAAGGTTCAGAACCTTTGGCGATGCACTAACAAATAGAGAGATATACAATCTGAGTGTCACCAAAGAAAGATGCAAGAGAGTCCCAAGAAGAAAGCTTTTTTCTTCCTTATTCTCCTCCTTTCTTCTGCAACTTTTCTGGGCAACTTTCCATGGCTGACCCTTCTTCTTCTCCTCCTTCTTGGGGTTTCTCTCTTCTTGTTCAACACCCTGTGGCTTCAGCCGCAGATACTGCGATGGAAGATTCAGAGACAAGGGATCAAAGGCCCCAAGCCCTCTCTTCTCTATGGGAATGCCCCTGAGATGCAGAAGATTCAAGAAGCTTCCATGAAAGCTTCAAGCTATGGTGGTGAATTTGTAGCCCATGATTACACCTCCACTCTCTTCCCTTACTTCGAACAATGGCGTAAACAATACGGTAATAAGTGAATCTCATGCTCATCTCTTTCCTATGGTTGGTTACATCAGACAGATTTTAATCTTAATCGGTGTCGATAGTATTGAGTGAGTTCTATCAGGTGATGGTTACGAGTTTTTCTGATTACTCAACAAAAAATTAAGATTATCGGTATTATTTAACCAGCGTCAAAATATATATTAGGGTATAAACATGTATGCTTTAGAAGTTATGCCGAGTTATCACACATAACCTTCATAGTTTGGATGGTACCAAAATCCGTCAACCCTTAATCAGTCTCGATAGTATTGAGTGAGTCTTATCATGTAGCAGCTATGAGTTTTTCTGATTACTCAAAAAAATTATGGTGTTATTGGTATTAATTAACCAGCATCAAAATATATATTGAGGTATAAACATGCATGTTTTAGAAGTTATATTATACTGAGTTAACTCACATAAACTTTGTACTTTGGATGGTCCCAATAGTTGTCAACCCTTATCTTACTCAAGATAACTGATGGGTAAATACCCCAAGGGACTACTGTAGAAATACAATGTATATAGTCCGTGTATTATTGTACCCCTAAAAGGTCGGGTGTCCCTTAGGAATTGTTAAAGGGCAAGTGGTCTTTGGGGAATATTATATTCCTGAAGGGTCAGGTCCTATTTCTATATAAAGGACCTGACCCTCCTGTTAATGGCATGCCTTTGATCCCTTGCCTCTCGGCCTTCTCTCTCTTGTTCTTGGCTCTTCTTCTCCAAGAAGGAAGCATGGCTTCCTTTCCCCTTCTCCCTGCGTTCAAGCATACACACTCCATACACTAAATCATACACAACCAAACACACACGTGGTGTAAATCCGTACCCCCGTTTACATTTACACCATCAATAACATAAGAATATACATGATTGTACTTATCGTAAAAGACACAATTGCTGATTGGAACCTTAAGATTTTTCATGTATATAAAATGGAGTAAAAATATTTTTATATACTTTTGTAGATTTCAATGTTACATAGCAAGACAATAGGGGAGTTAGTGAGTAAGACGCAGCCTTCAAGTTTATATTAATTTATAACTTTGCTGTTTGGCTTTTACCTTATTATTATTTTGCATTGGGGGCATATAACTTTGTGTTGTCGTTGTTATAGTTAATTGATTTTGGCATTTATCATAATATATAATAATAGATATTCTTGATTCTTGATAAACAAGTGATGACATGTGTTAGTCCTTTCCTTCCCCACTCAAGATTTTTGTAGATAGGGAAATTTGTGTGTATTATTTGCCTGACCCTTCACTTGGACCGACTGGCACGTGACCAGTCACCACCTTACTAAAATAATAAGCACTAATTAGTCTCAAAATAACAGTTTCACATATTTAAATGTATATGTCAAATCAAATGTTGAAAGGGAATATCAGTGTATATAAAATGAAACTGCATATGTTAAAAACATTAATGGTGTGGAACTGAACCGTTTCTGCTGTTTCTTTTTGTTAATCAAAATGTTGTTGCTTTGATGCATAAATTACCATGTATTGTGGACCGTGGTCCACAATAAAATGGGCGGAATGGTCCTATCATAGACTATAAAAAAAAGATTTAAAAAAAATATATTTATACTTGAACAAAAAATGCTAGGTAATGATCACTCTCCAATCCAAATTGTGCTGAAATGATTAAGGTTGTCACTAGGACAAGCATTGTCTGATGAAATTTCGGAAATTTTAATAAAGCTGAAAGAGTGAATGATTTGGGGTGTGAGCACTGCTTAAGGTAGGGACAGTGGATAATTGCAATATCTGTTCTTTTGGGAGTTAATGCTGTCTTTGTTTTCAAGTCAAAATTTTGATGTGATGGGTTGTGTAGATACTGAGCATTGGACAAGAAACATCATGTGAGAGTAACAGTATTGGGTTTCATAGCAACCCCAGGTTGCCACTCTATCTGTAATAATTGGCTCTGTTGATGATGAATGTACCCAGCTAGGGCCACTCACCCTAGGGATAGATGGTGGGTAGTAGGTAGGCTTGTAGGATAAGGTTTTTTGGAACCATTCCTAAAAGAATTGCACCTTAATCCCGAGAATCTACACCAGTGGCCAGTTTTGGAGTCTTGTTTTAGAGTCATTCTTAAAAGAATTGCACCTGAATCCCGAGAACCTAACCTATGGCTAGTTCTAGAATCTTGGTGGAGGCCAGGTGTTTATGAACCATTCTTAAAAGAATTGCAAGAATTACACCTTAATCCTGAGAACCCCATGTCCCCATCTGTGACCGGTTTTAGAGTCTTGTTTTGGAGTTATTCTTAATAGAATTGCACCTTAATCTTGAGAACCCGACCTGTAACTAGTTCTAGAATCTTGGTAGAGGCCAGGTGTTTCGGAACCATTCTCGAAAGAATTGCATTCTAAGAACCCCACTTGTGACCTATTCTCTCGGAGGACAAGTGATTTAAAATTATTCCTGAAAGAATTGTACCTAAATCCCGAGAACTCCACCTGTGACCTGTTCTAGAGTCTCGTTTCAGAGTCATTCATAAAAGAATTGCACCTGAATCCCGAGAACCCCACCTGTGGAGGAGGTGCTCGGGATTCGTTCATGTCAGAAGTTTAATTGTTTGTTGTTACAGGTTGCATATATACATATTCAACAGGGAACAAGCAGCATTTGTATGTGAACAAGGCAGAGTTGGTGAAGGAGATGAACCAGAAGAGTAGTATGGAGTTGGGGAAGCCATCTTATGTCACCAAGAGACTTTCCCCTATGCTTGGGAATGGACTTTTGAGGTCAAATGGTCATATGTGGGCACTTCAGAGGAAGATTATAGCCCCAGAATTCTTCATGGACAAAGTCAAGGTACCTGGAAAAATGCCATAAACACATTTTATTTCATAAACACCAAAGTTTTTAGGCAAGTGAAGTGAATGGTCTTGATTGAATTGCAGCATCACGTGAACCTGATGCTGGAATCAGCGGAGCTGTTGGCGAGAAAATGGGACGAGGCTATTGAGGCACAAGGCGGGGAAATGGCGGAGATAGCGGTGGATGAAGACCTGAGGAGCTTTTCTGCAGATGTGATTTCCAGGGCTTGTTTTGGAAGCTCTTACAGTAAGGGCAAACAGATCTTTTCGAAGCTTAGAAATCTTCAAGCCATCCTTTCGTCCCAGAGTTATCTCTTCGGTTTGGCTGCATTAGGGTATGCAGTGCTAAAACTCGTTCGTTTCCTGTCTGTTACACCGAGCTAAGAAATTTAAGTGTGTGAAAATTGCAGGTTTCTTCCACAGAGAAAGCACAAGGGGATTGCGAGTTTGGAGATGGAAATAGACACGCTTATCTGGGAAGCGGTGAAGAAGAAGGAGGCGTCTTCGGCCGAGAAGGACCTGTTGCAGTGCATACTGGAAGCCGCCATCAATGACGAAAGCATGGACGAGAATTCATCGAGGAAATTCACGGTTGATAACTGCAAGAACTTGTATTTTGCAGGCCACGAGGCCACCGCTACGGCTGCATCCTGGTGCCTTATGCTCTTAGCTCTCCACCCGGAATGGCAGTCTCGTATACGCGAGGAGACGAACCAACTCTGCCCCAATGGCCAGCTCGACGCAGAATCAATCACCAAGATGAAGATGGTGACAATGGTGATTCAAGAAGTTCTCCGTCTTTACCCACCCGCTGCATTTATCTCGAGAGAAGCCCTCCAGGAAACACATATCGGCCATATACACGTGCCCAAAGGGGTGTGCGTGTGGACACTGATCCCGACTCTGCACCGCGACCCTGACCTATGGGGGCAGGACGCACACGAGTTTAAGCCCGAGAGGTTTGCCAATGGCGTCTCCAATGCCTGCAAAATGCCACAAGTTTTCATCCCTTTCGGGGTCGGTCCTCGCCTCTGCGTTGGCCGCAACCTCGCCATGGTCGAGCTCAAAGCTGCGGTGTCTCTCATAGTCTCCAAGTTCTCGTTCTCGCTTTCTCCAAAGTACAAACACTCCCCCGCTTTTCGGATGATTGTTTCACCTGGAAAAGGAGTAAGAATTGTGATTCAGAGATTGAAGAAGTAGGATTAGATTCTAATGGCATGAATCCCCAGATGTACTCAAATAAAAAAAAAACACAAAGAACTGAAGGAAATCCTGTGTACTTGAGGTCTGGGAAGCAAAATTTCTGCAATTATCCGATCTTTATCTCCAAAAATGTTAGTTGTGTGGTGATTTATGATCTGACAAAAATCTCTTTGATGCTGAACAAACATCAGAAACAGATAAAGAGAGTAGTCTCATTCACATATCTTTAAATATTTTCAGTGGTCCTGGAAATAGTGTCCTCTTTTTACAGTTTGGATCTGTCAATTTCGAAAGGGAAAGCAACTAAGAAAAACAAGTCCACAACTAAATAAAGTACACGTGCAAGCCCTCACTCCGTTGGCCATTCAACTTGCCCACATAAACACGAAATCCCTCACCTGGGCCCCCATGTCCCAGCCCGACAGGATTTGTGAAGGTAGTAAATCACAGTAACTCAGCGACCCATTAGGTAAGAGGACCAGCTGTTGGACGTTCAACTAAACAACACTTTGCACAAAACTATAAACTATGCACACTTCATCCCCGAGGGGACCGCTCATCCTTTTTTCTTTTTTTTTTTTAAACTTTTATGCATACTACACTAGTATCTGCATCCCGGTGTTGCTGCATACACATGAGTTCAAATTCCTAAACTCAGGCTTTATCCCCGAGGGGACCACTCAGCCTTCAATGAGCCTTTTGATGATATCATGTTGTCTTCAAACTCGTTAATTCATCCATCTATGCTGCTATAACCCCAATAGCCACTCGAATGTCAATCTTCTGGATCAGTAAAATTACTCAAATCCAGGTTAGTCTCTAGAGAGCAACCTTATTGTTACTTCGATCCAGAAAATGAAAAATCATATGCTTACAAGATCTAGACCTCAATCTTCGAAGTACCAAATGCCACAGAGAGAATATAATAGAAATTGAACAAGACAGGGAATATCATAGCTGTGAAAGTGTGAATACCACTTAGTTGCTGCTGCCTATTAAGACCAGAGTGGGGCGGGGACCAATAATACGTCAGGCTGTTTATAATAACCCTTCATCAGTGCCTGTAGTAATCCACAAACACATAAAAAACAACTTAGAACAAAAATTACCATATAAAATAATAGGGGACCACCCTACAAACAGAATCTGTTGACATTTCCCAGGGATAAAAAATGAATGGAACAACTTAATAAATGCACTATAATGGCAGGAATTATCTCTGATTAAATGTCATTTTCCTAAACAAGATGTTATGCATCAGCGGTCCCCCCTCCATAATTGGTATAACCATGCAACTAACCCTAAGCCTTGTAATCCAACAAGTAACGTGACCTAATAAAAAACTAGCATTGAACTCATAGTTCCAGCTCACATGGCAAGGGAAGATGACTCGAAATATTGAAATGGGATAACTGTACTTTCCTCGAACAACTTGCACCAGAATACATAAATATACAGTATTTCAAATTGATTTTTCAGGATAGATTGCTCTTAGGAAAACAGAAACAAGGAAGCCATGCGAAATTCATCAAAGTTCAGAACAGGCAACAGCTTTCATTTCATTCGAGTAAAAAAACTGAATTATACGCTCTATCTTACTCGGGAAATTGGCTTTTGATTTTCCAAAGATGAATCTCGTGTTACATGACAGTAGCATGGTCAATCGAAGTGGGAACTCCAACTCTGATAGTCTGATGCAACAAACAGAAGCCAAATTCAAGTTTATTCTCCATAACGGAAACTTAAAAAGCCTTTCAGGCTGCAAGGTGATAATAAAGCCTGTAAGAAACCATTTTGCACAACCTTTTTCCACATAATTTTATCGATCTGTAACCAAGATACATACACATAGAATATGGATGTGCACACTACTGCACACACGATTGATAATGTATATATGCTTTAAGTAAGTCTGCCTTATGTCAAAGCAAGCAATCACTCATAATATCAAGGAATTTTGGAGCATGGGGGGCAACCCTAGCCAAGTTGGTCAGATAGTTGGCTTGGTAACCACAAGATTCCAAGTTTGACTCCCCGTGGGAGTTGTCTATTGGCCTTCTTGGTAACCTAGGCTGGTAACTGGTTTACCTTCTTGTGATTCTTTGCCGGCTAGGGTTACAAGGTGGGCTTCACCCAGAGTGAATTATATCTATGGAGAAAACAATACATTGTTTTTGTATGGAATTCATAAGGAAACTAGGTTCTCATTAAGCAGGATAAGGAAATTTGCTTTTAAGTGGTAGTTATAAAGCTCGATAATTCATTGAAAAATTTAGCAACATCCAATACTTACTACTTAGAACTGTCAATGGAAGAACATAAATTGGGTAGCTTCGCTATGTCACACTACTCACTCTTTCATCATTCGGGAAACCACTCACCAAACGAAATAATGAGAATGAAATAGAATCATTACCACATTTATTCTATGACGGAGATGAGGAGAAGATCCCACCTGTTGAAACTTGAAAGCTGTACCATTTGAAGGAAAAAGTGTAAATCCCCGAGGGTGGAAAAAAAATGAAAGCATGGAAAAAGGGAGCTCCCTTCAGTCCAAGCAAGGGAAGAGAGGGATAGAAACTATCTCCCGCATCATTCACTCAATCACAGTAGCACAAAAACATCTTCTTTTCTACTGAGTGGTTGGATGAATGAGTCGGCAGCTAATTCAACCCCAATCTCATCCATGAGTGGGCTGAAGGAAGCTCTCTCGAACCACTCCTCAATTCAGAAAACATAACCAGTATGACTTAATGCTAAGGTATAATGTCATAAAACATAACATTTTAACCTGCCTTCCAACTACTTAGCATTCAACAACTTACTAGATCCTCAGAAGAGATTCAAACACGTATTGTCACAAACGAAGCCTCAGAACTATCCCACTAACTCAATCATCTGTTAAGTAATGAAAATTCCAATAAAGAGAAAATTGCATTCTAACTGAGTAACTGAACAGTATTTAAAGGGCAAATGAAGGTTACTTTCTTCACATATTTGCCTGCCAGAAAATAACAAAGAAATATACAAACAACAGCGATTATCAACTTCTTGAACCAAATTGGGTGTTAAAGAAATTAAATGAAGAATATGAACATTGAAAAATCTTCAAAACAAGAATGAAGATGAAGCATGTGCAACTTCTCTCCACTGTAAAGAAAATAAGAAAAGATAATTTCTTCGTTGATAAAAGAAAATAATTTCACATAAGAAGCTAGTGGCTCCTTTGTTACTACTCAGAATATGGATATGGGGCTTTGAGTCACTCCTTTCTGCCTTAAGGAGGAAAAACATAGAAAGCAGAAATGAGGCGTTTCCTCTCTAGCCTAACACTCCACAAATTATTATTATTATCATTATTCTTGATCTGTGAATGGTTTTATAAATGCTAAAATCAAGGTGCATACATAGATATATCTTTATTATTAATTTAATCATCCATAGAAAATAACTTTCACTGTACAACGAATAGCTCAAAACATTTTCAGGCAATCTTATAAGTCTAGATAGAGGATCATAAATGGATCAATCACAAAGCCAAAAGCCATGAACTTAACAAAGCAACAACCTTGATATATATTTTAAAAATTTAAAAAGGCATGACATCTTAACTAAAAAGATACTTAAAATAGTAAAATTTCTTCAGTAAGAAAAATGGGAATTGAAATCCCAACAAAAATTTCAATTGAAAAGTGATGGACTAGAAAAATCAAGATCCATTTGATCTTTCTTAATGAAATAAAGCCACTATGGAGATCCAACCTTACAAATTAGAAGCTAAGAGTGAACTCCTCTACAAACCCTAAAATCAACAATAAGCCAACAAAAATAAAAAATCCATTTGATCTCTCTTGATCAAGTAAACTCTTTATGGATATCATTCCAGACAAACATTGATTCTTATAAGAGAACAACAATACATGTTCCACAAATAAGATTGCAAAAAAGCAATTGATTAACCATACCCATCATAAATAAATAATTAAATAAAAACCTGGAAAGGTACCACCTTTGACCCTTAAATGGATGAAGCTGCAAAAGGAAGAATGAATGCAACAAATAAGAGTAGCAGGGAATAAGAGGAGGAGGAAGAAGAAGAAGAAGAAGAAGAGAATAAAATTAAAAGTGCAGAAAAGAATAAGATGGAGGGTGAGTTGAATAAATGCTTAGCTAAATACAGCAATATTTATAAGGAAGAGATGGTAGTAGTAAATGGAATGGAGGAACAGTGTCGGGTTAAGAAAAGGGTGAGTGTTTTCTTGCAGGAAATACGGAAGAAAAATGGTGAATGTGTAAATCAAACGAAGGGTGAGGGGTCGCTTTCGCCATGAGAGTCAGAGATAGAGAAAGCGACTTTAATGGCAAGATCTCCTCAAATCTTTCTTTCACAGTACACATTTACACACCCTTTCTTCTCTTCTTCTTCTTCTTCTTCTTTCACAATACACACACATATATACTTATAAATACACACACACACACACACACACACATACATATACATATACGTATATAGTACATATAAGTGCTGAATTCATGTTATTCTTTGTGGGCACAGAGCAGAATCTACGACTGCAAGATGGTCTGGAAAAGATGAGAGAAAATAAAATAAAAATCCAATCTTTTTAAAAATTTAAAAAAAAAAAAAAAAAAAATCTGCCTGCAAACTCATACCTCTGGAGCGCACTGAGGAGGAAGCTAATGAGTACACTTGCCCTCATCATCGATCAAAGGAGAAATCCTAAAACAATTCAATTTCACAGAGTATTTCTTTATTTTATTTAATGGTGCATTACTGTTCATATAAATGCGATCTAGAAATGCCTGATATGCATACTTATATTATATTATTAGACAATATTCGATCAGGACCCCTTCCATGCATATATCATATTGTTATCTCAACTATTATAAAGTACAAAAGGAAAAAAAAGTAATTTTAAATTTAAAGATTAACAATATAATATGTACTTGAATAGATTAAGGTTGAGGTGGAAAAGAAATAATTTTGTTCATTTTTATACATATTTTTAAAGGTTTTTGAAGATTATCAAAACAGATGAGAGTGAATAAGTGGAAATATAGATGGTGTCAAATTTGGGAGAAGAATATAGGATTGTTGTAATTGTGAAAGAGGGTTCAAATACATTGTTCAGCTTAATATTTTATGAATACATTAAAAAATATCTTTTAATTTTTGTATATCATGGTGCTTTGTTCAAGTCATCGATAGACGGTTAGATTTCATATTGCCACAATAGTCAAGGTGGTAACGTGATTAAATATAAATAGATGACTAAATATGAAAATATACTACATTTTTTTATATATATATTCTAACCATAAATAATACGAGAGGCCAAAGAAGACAATTGAAAAGTAAATTAATTTTGGAAAGATTGTAAGTAATATAGTTAAACATATTAGATGAAGATATACAAGGTAATAAATTGTAGGCTCATAAGGAAGCATAAAATTGAAATCGTCTTCATCAACGTACGAGAAAAAACATAATAGTTTGAATACAAGTCAACCAACTGAAGGAGAGCTTTAGGCGGTCTACACTGGCCTGAGATGGGCATGGACGCTTGGGATAAAAAAAAAAAAAAAAAAAAAAAAAAAAATTAAAAAAAAAAAAAAAAAAGAAAAAGACCAAAATCAGAGAAAAATATCGCATCAGT
>CM008335.1:32999087-33010373 GCA_002525835.2 Ipomoea batatas
CGATTATTTAAATTTTCATGAATTCTTGAAATTAGCATATCTTATTTCCTCTTCAACACGATTCAGACATTTCCATTTATCTTTGATCTTGTCTGTCTGGCATAGCATTTGAACATTTGGTACAAAGACAATTAGACAAGACAGAAACAGTTTTCCGAGGAAGATGAAATAACACATATGAGAGCTCTAGCAGTATATATACATTTATTGTAAATTCTCATCACTTTAAGCTACTTATTACTAATAGCAATCACTTCAGCCACGAGAAAAGGGCGAAATGGCTAGTGTTCGTGAAAACGAGAGGATCGAGGGAAGAACTTGAATGTGGATAAATATGGAGGATATTGGCGTGTTTGCGAGTAGCAGTGGTTAGAATGATTGATCAGCAACAGGGTAGGTTTTCGGTTGATGACAGAAAGTTGCAGGTTGAATAAATGGAAGCTGCTGCAGCTCTGACAGCCAAATCCCGCTCTGGATCAGTCTCCGATCTGCAAGGCAAAAGGTATAACGAAACAATCAGATTCAGAATACGCGCGTGCAGATCAGAAGTCTACCGCGTTTTGATGAGGTATATGAAGAACGATGTAACAAAACGGGAACTTTTTCTTTCGTGTTTTTAGCATTGCAGTAGGCGCTAGGCGCTAGTCGGGCGGTATACTAGGGTCTAGCGCCTAGGCGGCAACCTATAAAAACAAAAAAAAAAAAAATAGTGCATGTGTGTGGATGTATGTCATATATTATATTATATTAATTAACAAAGCCGACTCGCCCGAGTCAACTCGGTTAACTCTGCGGAGTTGGGCGAGTTAACTTAGTCGAATTCGGCCGAGTCGGCCGCCAACTCGGCCCAGTTAGGCGCTAGGCGGCCGCCTAGGGAGCAATTCACCTCGGCCTAGGGACGCCTGCCTAGGCAGCCGATTTTTGCAACAGTGCAACACAGATGTTTACCTGTCGTCGTTATGTAGTGCAGAAGGTTGAGGTGAACCGTATGGCGTGTTGTATTTGGAAAGGCCCCATTCGCATTGCAACTGCATTTCCTGGACTTGTTTGCGCCAGCTTACCTGAGATTAACACGGAAGAAGATTCAAAGCGTTCAGAAACCTTCACAGAACCAAAAAAAGGAAGAGCGTTTTTTGCAGAGTAAAAACCTTTGCTATCCCCTATCAGTTGGCATGTATGCAAGTGGACTCACCAGCTGGCTCTCTTCCTCAGAAAGAGTTTTCTCCATCTGATCGAACATTGCGATCCATCTAGCATGATGTGCACTAGCAGTAGCTTGTTCAAATTGCCCGACACCAGAATCTTGCGGATTACAAGAGAATTCCCTCGAAATTAGGCCCGGGAATTTTGTCTGAATAACCTCCCGGACCCTCTTTCTACTGCTTCGCAATGCTGGAAATATAAAGTAGACAGTTAGCTCGTTTACGGTTGTATTTTTGAATGTCTATACTGCAAAGCCTACCAGCAAGACGTCCTTTGGTGTCTTGATTAAGCAATTCCAACCATTGTGAGGCGACGTTAGCAGCTAAAATGAAAGGAAAAATTGCATCTGATTAGTTTTGGTAGTTCACGACATAAAATTTTTGAATCATACCATATATAGTGACACAATAAGTGTACCTATCACTAATCATAGCATTCAAATTGAAACTAGAATCTATTCATTCTCGATGATATGAAACCCGAAACGTATGGAGTAAACAAGTAAAACAACCAACCTTTAATGGAGAGTGCGGTAACACTATCTGATGCATCACTAGACATGATGTTTGTGTCTGACGGCAGCTTCGATGCATTTACGCCATCATTACCGTGTGTCATGGAGTTCAAGTGATAATTCGTCCTTTCAAAAACCCTCGTCTCAACCATACGTGACTTACCATTCCCATTTGAATCATTTGGCAATGCCGAGTAACCACTGATATTTTCAAGATCCTTTCTTTCTCCGCTCTTCATTTGGTTCCCGTGTTTCTCTCCAGCAGGACAATTATTGGGCTTTTCGGATCTAACGAGGGATTCTAAAATAGAATAAACCTGCCTACCGTTTCTCACGTGGTTTATGATCCCGGGGTTCAAACCGTTTAGCAACCCTGTGGGAGCAGCAACTTTAGCGAACTTGTCTGCTTGCTCTTTCTTGGCAAGCTCTATCCTTTTCTTCATCCTCTCGTTTTTAATCTTACGCACACATGGCTTTGGTACTCCGCGAGGATATGCAAGAGAAGCGTTCTTTTTCGTCTCACTCCACGCCCTCAACGGAGCTCTCTCCTCCAACGGGCCAACAGAACTCGCACACTCAAAATCGTCAACTGATTTCACCTTTCCTTTACTGTTGCAATGATAAGAAGGATCAGCATTCACGGAGCTAGAAACATCCGCTATGTTTACATCAAAGCCGAATCTTTTCATCTTTACTGCAGAACCCAAATTTTCCTTCCCTCCCATCTTAAAAGAGCCCTCTCTGTTGGGTTTACCACCATCATTGGAAGCACCGGCAGTTGCATTATGATCAAGCATTTTCTGCACATCGCCAATCACAACATGTCCATCATCTTTTTCATTTCTTTCTGCCCGAGCAAAGTAAAGGCAAGTATTAAATGAGAGAGTAGTTCAGAAGTACCAACCATCACACCTAATAGAAAGGATTTCAAGCCCCAATTAAGTTGGTCGGGAAGTTTGCTTGGTAACCACAAGGTTCCAAATTCAACTCCCGTGGGAGCGGCCTATTTGCCTTCTTAGTTTGCAACCTAAGATGATTTACCTCCTAACAACCATCACACCTAATAGAAAGGATTTCAACCCTCAACTAAGTTGGTCGGGCAGTTGGCTTGGAAACCACAAAGTTCGAAGCTCAACTCACCATGGAAGCGGCCTATACTCTTATAGGCCTTCTTGATTTGAGCTGGTCAGCTACAGACAACCTAAGCTAGTTTACCTCCTGGTGATTATTTTCTTAGTGGCAACTAGATTCACAAGGCGGGGTTCATCCAATGTGGGTTTTCCCGTAAATCAAAGAAAGGATTTCAACACTATAAATCCATTTGTTCAAAATATCAAAGTATTCCCACTAAGAAAACACATAATCTGATTGCAAGTTTGTAACACAACATATCAAATCCCTCTACTCATCTAGCAACCCTTCATTATCATACAAATGGAAAAACACATCACTACCAGGCAAATCAAACTTGAAAACTTATCAATTAAACACAAATAGTAAATAATTCAGGCAAATTAGCACAACCAATCCAAACAAAAAGAAACTAAAGAAACATGCCTCTGGGATGTTCAAAACCCCTCACTTTCTCTTGAGAAAGCTCCAATCTTTCTTCAATTTCTGCAGTCCCTCTCTCTGCCTGAAAATACAAAACAATACCACAAGAATTACTGCCAGTCCCTCTCACAAAAACTGAATCAAGAAAGAAAAGCATTTAAAAAGACAATAGTAAAATCAGAACCTCTGGCTCAGATCCATTTATCATCGGAGAATCATCACCGATTCCTCGCTCGCCCACCATCACTACCCAGAAAAATAAAGGTAGAGATTACAACCCAAGTACAACGTTGACCTGATTTTCACAGAATTCAGATTTCTGTGGAGGATAATCGGGGAAAAAGTTATGGTTTTTATGAATCAGACTAAGAAAGTTTGAAACTTGGAGATGGTGGAGGTAAGGGTTGAGCAAGAAATGGTTTTTGAGTGTGGTTCGGAAACGAATTGCACATGGGCGCGACAACAGTAACATGATTATTTTTCCTTATTTCTTTCGAAAATCTTTTGTCAATTATAGAATCGACCCTTCATTCCTTAAAATTCACAAAAAACACCTCTTCTAAAATGGGCCAAAACCCAAACTAAAGTACCAGTTAACACGACAGAACCCTTCTTCACGGCCCAGCAGACTTCCACCGTTGGGTCATGGCTGCTCTGTAAACCCACTTGTACAGTTGTACCCAGTCAAAGCTAACGTCGTTGTACTTGCCGTCCGACAGCAATATTGACCGGTTCGATCAGTCATGAAATAGTAGTGATTAATGTGCCAAAATTTATGATGTTTCTTTGACCAGAACTCGTCAATCCATCTTCTGCCTCAACAACTTTCACGAAAATAGTGTAATTCTTATGTCAGTCGTTTAAAACATCATCCACCTTACCACTATCAAATGGTTCATCAATGAATCTTTTAATAGATCAAACCAACTTCAAGTTGTTGTAATTGAATCTTCAACTCGAAAGGTCTCATACCCCGATACAACAAAGCATTTGAGACGGTATAAATCATTGTAACTCAGCTGATTGTTTATTGCGTACAAAGAGTCCCCTCACTTACTCAATCTGGCGATTGTTCTTAAACTTCATCAAAATCTACTAAGGTGAGATAGTAACTTTATACAATTAAACACATTAAGCTTTGTTATATTTAAGGTTAAACAAATAAAACATGTTAATTTGTCATTTTTTAATTAAAAATATTTTCTTAACAAAAAATAATGGTCTTGGATCTGCCTTTTTGCCGCCTTCTAAACGGATTACTTAAAAGTGACATCTATTCGTTCTAATCATTTTATTCCTCTGTTACCCCACCTTAAGATAGTTACATTGCCATTGATTATACACAAATCTTGTAAAAAATTACAAAAAGCCAATTTAAAAATATTACTCCTTAGTAATGTTTAACACATGATACACATGCTTACACGTTTCACACCGAGTCACCAACAACATACATAGCTAAACAATACTACAAGTTATTATTTGATGATAGTTACAAGTTTATTGGCTCTTAATAATGGCAATTAATGGTGTAATTGATTCTTATGCAATTGCAACAATGAATCAAGAAGGAATGTGATTATGTGAAGTAAAGAATTCTAATTTGCTATACAATTTCCATCATCTTTATACAAAACTATATATTGAATGATTAGATGATCAATGGCAATCATGAGAAAACTGGGATTTGGGGAAGAATATGAATATATGATCATTGAAGCAACCAGCAATTCTTGAACTGGCAAAAAGCACTTTCCCTGAAACTCTTCACTCTCACCAGACAAAAATGGGTACAGAAAGCTCCCATTCCGATTCCGGCGCCGACTTTGCTCGTTTTCAAGAGGTAACAAACGGGGCCGCACTCGGCGCCTCTTCCCTGAACCACTATCCCCCACGCGCGCGTAACCGTTTCGTTGCCTTCTTCGCTGTTAACGCCGTTAAAACTTTCTTCTTCTTCTTCGTCGTTAACGCCGTCATCTCTGAGCTCTTCGACGAAGATGAGTCCGTCGGGGGATCGTCTCTCGCCGCTCTCCCATTCGCCCTTAACCGCCGGCCACTCCTCGACGACCGCCCTCTCAGCTCTGACCTCGGCGTTGTCCTCCTCCTCGCCGCCGTCCGAGTACACTTGAACTAGCAATGGCGCTCTCGTCAAGTTCTTCACGATTTCCGCCACGGATCCCCGCATCCAACGGTCCATCTTCTCCGCCGCGATTTTGTCCCCGCCGACATCTTCTCCTCCGTCCGGCACCGCAATCGGCGCTGGATCCCGCCGCACCAGCGGCCGATCGCACGGCGGAGACGAGTAGGACGCGAAAACTCGTTGAATTTGGTTTTTCTGGGAGATTTGGTTAGGGTTCAGGCGAACCGGGTTGGATTTGGGCCGAACTAACGCGCGATTGCCGTGAACGAACGTGGCCGCTCCGGAGTGGACCTTGAGAGACGCCATCGTCGGAGAGAGAAAAAGGATGATCGGAAACAATGGAGAATCGAGAGGGAATGGGAAGAAGAGAATTTGGGGATTTAGCGTGCGGGGAAAAGAGTGGAGTTATAAAACGAGGGTTGCGTCTTTTGGGGGAGAAGCTTCGCATGGGGAGCCATTATTGATGCAATGCGCCGGTCTGAGGATTCCACGCGATGGCGGTGTGCCGCTTCGGATCGGCACGTGCTTTCCCGCCTTCTCCCGCCTATCTGGCGCGTTTTTGCTGCTGACATGGCATTAATGTTCCACGTCATTTATCCTCTTTTTTTTCCTTCTATTTTTTATTCATCTTTTGGGTAATATGTATTATGTCTTCAGGAATATTCAACCAGCACCACAAGTCCAGGTTATAGTGGGCCTGAATTGGGCCGAAACTGAACTTTAGCCCAATGTTGTACTCTTAGGAGTGTCAAAATCCAATCGTTATTGTGTGGACCACGTTCCAAAAACAACAGCATTTCCTCATTAGAATAGACGGTGTAGTTGTTATGCCATGGACAACAAGATGGACTCAGATCCATATTTACAATTTTATAACTCTATGTTCACAATTTCATAAATCTATATTCACAACTTCATAACTCTATATTCAATAGTATAATACAATTTTTGAATCTAAATAACAAAATTGTGAATATGGAGTTCAAAATTTGTGAATATTGAGTAATGTAATTTTTTTTTTGAGTACTATTGACTTTGGTACAGTATAGTATCTGTTAATAACTACTTTTCTCAACCAAATGAAGCACAAAGAGCCAATATCGCCTCCATGGAGGCTCGAACTCACCCCCTCCCATGTGGGGTGCAATCGGGTGCCATTAGATCACAATGTCTTTGAACATAGAATTCTAAGATTGTGAACATAGACCTGGGTCCACCTTGCAAGGTGGACCCGGATCCATAGCATAACAGTGTTGTTAGGTCGTGCAATTTAATTTTTTTTTCATGCGACCTGCATTTTCTTCTCCACTGCTGCAACATACATTTTTATAACTCATAAAATATATTATTCTAACTCATAAAACACATTATCTTACACATAATGTTCATTATTCTGACACATAAAGTACATTATCTAACTTATAAAATATATGATTTTAACACATAAAGTACATTATTCTAATGCATAAAATATATTATCCTATCCAGAAGGTTCATTATTCAACACATAAACAGCTGAGCAATTCACTCCATTATTGACTAACGAAATATTTTTTTTACATTAAAACAACATCATTTTGAACCGTGATCTACATGACTACATGAACCACGTTCCACATAATAAGTTGCCGTTAAAGTCGGTTGAGTCTCCCTAACTAGACTTAAACCATCTCGTATAAAGGAGGTTAGGACCAAAAATAAAATAAAATTTACCTACTTAGAAGAGAGCCTTTGAATTTTGAAATGATAATTTATTATTTGAATCATGTTATCACTACTATTTTACTAAATAAATATTTTTTATTACTTCAATAAATTCAATTTGACCATTCTAACCTTTCCCTCAAATCAGCATTCCTTGATATGTTTGGACTTTCGATCGACAGTGGTAGGTAAAACACGCGGTGGGTATTGCTCCTCGCTCGTGGGTGGATGGAGGAGATTGCATTTGCATGGCTCCCTGCCCTATCACGTTTCATGGATAAATTTTGTATTTTTTTTGTTCTTATATAAGAAAGATATTGATTTTGACATTCCAACCATCAAAGATTATACGGAGTACTTTATAGCTCAGTCAAGACCGGTTTAGCGTCACCCAATTGTACCCTCATATGGAAGGGAGTGAGTTTGAGTCTCAGTGAAATCGATACTTTCAGTAGGTTAAGAAAGTAGTTATGAACAGATTCAGTACCAGGTCATTGTGTTTTTTTTTTCAAAACCTTATTTAATACGAATTGGTTTCTGTCAACTTAAACTACATATTGTTCGTGGAATTATTTGTTTTGAGTTAAAGTCATATATTTATGTCAAATGAGATATAAATCGTAAATGTGACACCGTGGCTTTTTCAGTTCACAGATCTTACCTAACTTCCCAAGGCTAGACGAAGTTTTGACCGTTGATTGTTGGGCTACAAAAATAAAATGAATAAAATAAAAAATAAAAATAAAAATATGTGTATATATATCACTAGCCAATGCAAGAATTTCCCAGTTCTTCTTGCAGGCTGCAGACATATATCCTTCTCTGATCTTTCTCCTTCAGCTTTCTAAGACTAAGAGAGTAAGCCTTTTTTTTTGTGATTTTCAATTTTCAATTTTTTTAAAACTTTTTTTTTTTACAATTTGAGTAATTATTATTATTATTATTATTATTATTATTATTATTATTATTTAAAAATATTTGTTTTATATATGCAGTGGGTACTGAAATGGTGATGGTGGATGAAATCCCATTCCCACCCCAGGTCAATCTGGACAATAAGCTGCTATCACTGATGGGTCATGGTAAAGCCCCAAAAAAAAGGACAAATAAATCTAATTATAATTTTCTTTCTTTCTATTAATTAAATTTAATACTCTAATTTATAGGATTTACATTTTGATATTTGTCCATTGTGCAGGGATTACTGATGTTGAGATACATTTTCTCCAAATAAAGTACACTGCAATTGGAGTTTATTTGGACCCAGAAATTGTGTCACATTTGCACAAATGGAAGGGCAAAACACCAGTTGACCTAGCTCAAGATGATGATTTCTTTGAGGCTATTATCCATGGTAAATTTATCTTTCTCCTTTTTTCTTTTTCTTTTTTTGTGGTGATGAAAACTCGTAATATTTATCCGAGGGTGTGCATTGAGTAAAATCATTTTGTGACCCTAGCCGTCAAATGACTACAAGGAGATAAATCAACACAACATAAGTTGACAATATCTGACTAGCCAATAGGTTGCTTCCAAGTTCTAACTGTGTGGTTACCAAGCCAATAGTCCTATCAACTTGGTTGGGTATTTGGGATTGTCCCTAATTTATCTTTATTTTCTTATTGTTATAGAACATTTTAAAATGTCGATTCACACTATGTTGATTTGGTATAATATTGTACACTATTTGGCTTGTACGGGGTACTCTGAGATCTCCATATATAATATCCGGTGCAAGCAGTCATATTATGAGTACGTGATTGTACCGAATACTAGTGTTCTCATATATAGTATCTGGTGCAACTAGTCATACTATAGTGATTTTATCTGGTATCTGGTGCAACCAACTATACTATGGCCCGGTATGATTCTATTGATCAATACCTTAAACTTTCTTTATTATTGTTGTTGTTGATCATGATGATGATGATGTTATGGAAATTGTGAAAAATATGTGCAGCTCCAGTGGATAAAGTGTTGAGAGTGGTGGTGATTAAGGAGATCAAAGGGTCACAGTATGGGGTGCAGCTTGAGAATTCTGTGAGGGACCTATTGGCAGAGGTGGATAAATATGAAGAGGAAGAGGAAGCTGCCCTTGAGAAAGTTGTGGGCTTTTTCCAGTCCAAATATTTCAAGAAAAGTTCTGTCATCACATTTTCTTTCCCAGCCAACACTGCCACACCTAAGGTAACAATCAACTCATCTAATTGTTAACTTCGACTTGCACTCGACCATAGCACAACCGGTTGACTAATCTAAAAATATAAAAAGTCAGGATCTGGTTCACTAACACCAGCTACTAGCAGGGCGGATCCAGAAATCTTCACCTGGGGGCAGGTGCCCCCACTATGAATTCGCTAGTGGCCACCAGCATACACGAATTTTTGAGAATGTGTAGACTGTTAATTGAGACACATTCTGCGATATTGACTAGTTTTTCGTCTATTGTTGAACAGATTGTGTTTGCCACAGAGGGGAAGGAGGACTCATCAATTGAAGTGGAGAATGCAAATGTAGCTGGGATGATCAAGAAATGGTACTTGGGAGGAACCAGGGCAGTGTCCCCTAGTACAATCTCATCCTTAGCCAACACACTGCCTGTCTAAGTGAATGTTTGTAATATCTCCCATTTGAGAGTTTGGTGATCCTATGGAGCTCAATAAATTAAGTTTAATGTTCTCTTTGTGTTTGTTCGAGTACATTGATTTCTGATTGAATCTATTTTTACAAAAGAATCATACAACGATCGTTGTTATCAGCATAACGGTTGTACTCATTAGTCCTATATTGTATATTGTATGAATGAGGATAAATGTTCAAACTACAAACTAAAGACTATGGTCCTGTTTGGTAAATGGCTGTTAGCTGATTGGGTTGGCTATTTGGGTTAGAAGATATGATTTGTTGATAACATTGACTGATTGTAGAAAGTTGTTTGATAAATTAGCTGTTAGCTGATGGCTGTTTGGTATAATTTCTTTTCTCAAAAAGCAAATTGAAAAAGTTGCTTTGAGTAGCATTTTGAATTTTAGCATTTCGGAGTTACAAAAAGCTTATTATTTACCAACTAATAGTGGTCAAATAAGCCAAAATTGGTTGATAGACTGATTATTTACCAAACAGGGCCTATGTTTTTTGGTGGTAAGTAGATTGGTCTATTAGATAATTAAAATTTGATTCCAATAATAAGGTGAGGTTCAATTCATCTACAGGCATTGACGGTTTAAGTTTGTGTTAGACTTCTTATACGTAAAAAGGTACAATGGGTTTTTTTTTTTGGGGTGTAAATCGGCTATTGGTGTAAATGTGGAATAATAAAAATGTTATATTTAAATTATGACGTATGTAACTATATTTAGTGATGGTGTCCAAGTCTCAACCACAAAATTTGGGCAAGAACCACTGCACCTTTGATCTGTCATGGCATCGGAAACCATGAATGACAACATCAACTTTTGGCATCATTTGACAAAACTTTTCATCGTATCAATGATAAATTAGCATTTAAAATATAAATAGATAAAATATTATATAATTAATAATTAAAAACTATTTTTATTTATATGATTACATATATACATATTACATATTATTTTATTATTATTTTGTTAGTGAGAGAATATTATAGGGTTATAGAGAAAATAATGAAGAAATTACAAATTATTTATATTTAAAAATGAAAGAGTATTACTGGGATAAAGGTTATCTAATTGTCAAATAAGTTCATAGACATGTAGTATATGGTGGTGGCGTTTATAACCAAAGATTATGTCTCTTTTTATTAAAATACATAAATAAATTTTTGGGGTGTAAATTGTCTATTGATGTAATAATGAAATGTGATATTTAAATTATAACACATTGAAAAAATAAAAGGGATAGAGATATGTATGACTTGATATGGGGCAAAGTAGACCCACCACGTTGAAAGAAAATTAATGAAAATAAAAAGGTTATGAAGAGATGCCATTCTATGAGCACATGATGATTCCTTGTTCCTTACTAGCAATGCCTACCTAGTAATGAATATAAGAGAAATGAAACAACTTTCACTACTTTATAAGCCTAAAATTATATGTAACGAAATGAATAACGCTTGAATTTTGTTTGATGTGACATCAAAAGATTGATATAAAGTACAATGAATTGTAAAGATTAATTTGTGGAAGGG
>CM008335.1:33028469-33042397 GCA_002525835.2 Ipomoea batatas
TAACAGGCCAATGATGAGTCTCATGCTTCCCCCCCATCCACCAAAAAGATGGTAAGCAAAAATTACTTTGTGTCTGGAATTTCCTTAAAATTGTACTCTAATTTGTGTGTTTGATTGCCTCTAATAATTGAACTCTTCTCTTTACAAGAGAGAGGATGGAATTGCTTCCACATCCACAGATTCTGGAGAAACCCTAAATAAGGCTATCTGTAATACTACAAATATGGGGGCAGAATTTGAAAGATCTTTTCCTTGTCTGGTGAAGGTAAATTCCTTTGTTTCTATAGCTACAATTGTTACCTTACTTCATTTCATGCTGTTTTTAACACCATTTTGATTATTGTTATTCAAATTATGCAGATATATGACTCTCCCGAGTCTGATTTAAAGCTGAATGATATTTTTGAGTTCATTGGTGTCCTCACCTTTGACACAGATCTTTCTAAAGAAAAGGAAGATAACAATAATGTTGAAAGCAGCTTGTGTGAGGATGTATTGGTTGAGTTGCCACCTAGCAAGGTCTTGTTTGATCATTCATAACATTAATTTTCAGCCATGAATCTATTTTTTTTTCTTATGATTATTTATTTGTTTTACTGAAATCGTTATCTAATGTTGACCTAGTTAAAGAAATTCAAATTATGCTTTCGACAGTATTTCCTATTCTGTGATGCTCTGAACTTATATTAGTGTTTATTGTAATCTTACATTGAAGGAAGAAGCACTTGCACAAACAGTAACACAACCCTAGTATCCTATTTTTCATATCTTATCTTGATGTGTGCCCAAATCTCTGACAATCAAATTGGTAGCAAAAATCTTGGGTTCTTGCAAATGAAAATTCAATGACCTTGATACTTGAAGAAGAGACCGTAAAAAGTTACATATTCTCCATCATGAATTCATGATCATTTGATATCACTCAAAGTCTGAATTGTAATAAGGATAAAGTGTCTGCAAGTTTGAAGATCTTTCTTCAACAATATTCTAGTCATTAGTAAATTTTGGGTTTTACATTATTTCTTAATACTGTTATTGAAAATCCTCTGTGCTGCTGAAAGCTGTGTTTTAAGCAGTTCTCTGCATTTTGCAGGTGCCTCGGCTACATTGCTTTGTTTACCAGAAACTTAACGTTCAAGATTTCCTCTCAAATTTCCCCAGGACAGAGGTAGTTGGAATCAGCAATTACTTATCCCTATGACTGATGGTTATTTTAATTGTTATCAAGAGAGCAGCATTCAAATCCCCCTCTTTTAGGAAAAAACACAAACTAATTTTCAATTCCTACTTTATTCAGTTTATTGGTCACTTTAAGTAGCAAATTTTCTTGCATTCTTATGGTGATTGCACAGATAAAATCTCATGTGGTGAAAGGGATAAGGGAAACACTGCTGGGGCATCTCACATCTGTTCTTGGAAATGATAGAGTTGCAGCTGAATTCATGTTACTACACCTGTTGTCTCAGGTATGTGTAGGATTTACTTTTAGGGCCACTTGTGGTTATGAGTGCATAGACTGGTTCCATATTTGATATTGTTAATGCTTTTATTTCAACACCATGATAAGAATATTGTATGTGGATGCAGGTCCATGCTAGAGTAGATCCAATTGCAGTAGGAAAGTTTTCATTAAATCTCACATGTTTCAGCAATGAAACTGCATCTGTTTTTGGCCATTTACTCTGCCTTGCCATAAAGAGTCTTCTACCATTCTCTCAGTGTATACCTCTCACAGTTGATTATCTTAACACTGCTTTGTTTGCACCAAAAAAGGACTATCAAACAAACAGGTACTTGCATTTTACCATCTAGCAACCATATTTATCCATTTTTAGCGAATTTGATAAATGACGCACCAGGCTAATGATTTATTATTATGGTCAATACTGCAGATTGGTTACAGGAGCTCTGCAATTTGCTGATGGCACTCATTTGACCGTTGATGAGACACAATTACAATCTGGAACCCTCAACTCAACTGGGGTTGAGAATACCAGGCTACTAAAGAACTTGCTAGATGTGCAAAAGGTTCACAGGATAATGCTATTTTCATGTATTTCCAACTTGATTCTGCATCCCTGATTTCAATACTGTACTGACCTTTGCTTCGTTTTCTTGCAGGTGGAATACGACTTCACCTACTACAAAATGGAGATGCCTACTGATGCCCAACTGCTAATTCTTTCCGAGGCAAAATCAAACATACTACCAGCTGATATAGTTTTGCCATTCCGTCCAACTTCAGTAACTTCCTATGAAGAAGTTGAGCCTGATGTGCTGGGTGGTTGGCGTTGGTACTTGGGTACAATGAAATCATTGTCACATACCATTGCCCCGGAAATGCAGAAGGTATGAACTAATACCGATATTTTGAACATCCACCTTCTCCCCTCTCAAAAGGGATTTTGATGACTATTGGTTTTTTTTGGTCTGAGCCAGTCAATGGAAAACCTAGGTTAATTTGTTCTTTGCCAGATAGGGTCATAAGATGGTGTTTACCCAGTTCACGCCCTTACTATTGCAGGTGTTGGAAGATGATTTGGTTGCAGCCAGGCAAGCTGATCGTAGCCTGGGAAGCCAAGAATTTAGCAGATTGTTGACAATGGGGCGTTTGCTATCTCTTAGTTTCGGCGAAACCAGCTTGTCGATTGAGCACTGGCAAATGGTCAAAGAGCTGGAGAGACTCCGCAAAGAGAGACTCAATGGACGCATGTAAACTTCATCTTTTAGGTATTAAAATTGTGTAAAAAAAATGATAAAATTGTGTGTGTTTTGGTTGCTTGAAGTGCATCCATTCAATCCAGTCTGGCTGTCTGTAGGGTTATTCAATTATAAGCTCTGCTCAGTTTGGACCCTTTTTCATCAGATCAGAGGGCTCCATAATGGTGTATTCATATTTGATGTTTTATGTTTATCTTATTGGTGCCCCACGTCCTTATTCATATGGCAGCATTTATACATCTCCATTATCACACTCATTTATTATAGGCAATAATGAATATATATATATATATATATATATATATATCAATTGTCAATGTCAAAGGTTTATATAGGTTATAATATATCAAACATCTTGTGCTCAGATGATGAGAATTTATGTATGAATAGATACTACAATATAATAGGAAATTTGTATACACTATTTGGACTGCCAATGACAAAATGCATAAAGCAAAAACTATTCTAATGGAATAAAGAAAAAGCTATATAACCAAAGTCAAGAAGAATTTGTTTGTTTCCTACCATTATCCGAGGAAGAAACATTGCTATTAGACCCCTTAACTATCCCAAAATTCCTCAACAACCCCACACTCCAATCCCACAAATGCAACACAATGTAAGTCCCAATGCCGCCTATCAATCCATACGCTATAGAATAAGTCAACGGCATTAAAAGCAACGTTACAAACGCCGGTATCGCCTGCCGCATATCATCCCAATCAACCTCCACCACCGCCTTCATCATCAACACCCCCACCAGAATCAACGGCGGCCCCACCGCCCACGCCGGAATCGACGCTAATAACGGCGTGAAGAAGAACGCCAGGAAGAAATAACACCCCGCCGTTAACGCCGTCAGCCCCGTCCGCCCTCCTTCCCGTATCCCAGTCGACGACTCGATAAACGCCGTCACAGGCGACGTCCCCAGTAACGATCCCACCACTATCGCCGACGCGTCGGACATGAACGCGAAGTATTGCCCCTCGAAGTTACCGTTCCCGTCGGTGAATCCGGCGAAACGCGCCATGGAATATAAAGTCCCGGTCGTGTCCAGAATATCCACGTAGAGAAACGTCACTAACGCTTCCCAGAAATGCCCTTTTCCGATATCCTTGAAGCTCAGGGCCCCCGCCGTGCTCTCGATTTTATGAACATCAACAACTTTCTTAAAATACTTAAACGCCGAGTCCCCGGCCGGAGTGTCCGGAAAGGCGGTAACTCTGGTGTTTCTGAACCACGAAACCGCCGTCACGAAAATTATGCCGTAAATCATGGCCCCCTTTATGTTCTTAGCCAAACAATAAGCTATAATCACGAATCCTACTATCGCCAGCCAGAACGTCGGGCTCTCCATGCGGCCATGCAAACAGAGTATGTCGCCGGAGACTGTCCCGCCGGGGAGAAGAGAAACAGTTCCGTTCGCTGACGTCACCACCTGCGCAAGTGCCGCACGTGCTGACTGCGGGCAAGCTCCCAGTGTCACCAGTGTAGAAGAACTAAAACCTAAAATTATAAAAATATTCTTATTAGTTATACTATATGTAATTAAGTAATAAATGAGTCCAAACAACCACAATATTAAAGTTACGTTCAATTTTAGACTCTTAGTAGACACTAGACACAGTCTTTTATAGGTATATTGAATTATAGTAATTTATTAATTTATTGAGACCTTAGAAGTCACAGTTATATTACTAGACTACAAGACTTTTATGCAATTGAACTGATGTATAATAATCTAACTATTAGATTAGATTTTTATGTAATAATCCAGATTACACTTTTAGTTAATAGTGTAATTAATAAATAATTTAGTATTTTAATCTGGATCTCTTACCTACTAAGCCGATTCCCTGGTTATTCTGCAAGCCGATGAAGGCCAAGAAAAGTCCAATACCGGCGGAGGAAGCGATTCGGACGGGTTTAGGGACGAGTTTGGCAAGCTTGGCGCGCAAACCGACGGCGGAGATGGCGAGGAAGATGAGACCTTCGATGAAAACGGCGGCCAACGCGCTTTGATACGAGACGTTGCCGGAGCCATGGAATCCGACGACAGTGTAGGCGAAGTAGGCGTTGGTGCCCATTCCGGGCGCTAATGCGAGGGGCAAATTCGCGAATACGCCCATGATCAAGCACCCTATCAGCGACGAAGCGGCGGTGGCGACGATCAGATCTTTCCGCGTCTTTTCCAGGCACGCGGCGTAGCCCGGATTTACCGGGTTGAACTTGCAGGACTCGTCGGGAGGGACTAAGCGGAAATTAGGGCTTCCGGAGCAGTTGGAGGGAGAAATCGTTGGATCGGAACAGAGAGGGACGCAATCGGAGACTGAGCACGTGCCGCCGGAATCGGACAATATGGAGGCGTTCACGGCGAGGATGTAGGCCATGGTAAGAAACGTGGCGGTGCCGGCGCGTAGCTCCGTCGTGAAGGTGGAGTTCCGCTCGTTCAGCTTGAACCGCTTGCCGACTCTGCTTTTCGCGACGAAAGCGTTCAGCCGCTTGACCGGAGAATTTTCTGTTCCCGGCGCCGGCGCCGCCTCTGCTGGCGGTGCTCTATCTCCGGCTTCCAAGTCCATTATAGATTGGGGAATGAATTTTCTGTGCGATCGTTTTGGCTTAAAATATTTTTGGGTGCCCGTATACTCAGCATTATATATATACACGATGACTGGTCAACGGCCAACTTTGGCAATCTATTTTATTTTAATGTAATTTAAATGATTTTCACATTACAATAATTAACAAAACAGTATTTATAAGGATAGAAGAGATAATTTATAAGGATACAAAAAATAATCCTCGTTAGAATATGACTTATAAAAGTAAGGTTACACGAAGTAGTTAGGAATTGATAAAATACAGAATTTTAATAGAATAAGTTTGAGATGATTGAAATATACAATAATATTTTTAAGAGAGTTGCTATTCGGTAGATCGAATTGCTTGAAGTAGTTGGGTTGGCTAGCCAAATGATGTAGCGGTTATAAACTAAATGCAATTAATTCCTGAATTTCCTGGATTTACTCTCCGAATAATGAAGGCGCTTAAATGATTACGGTTTTCTTACTAAATTTTTGTGTAATAGTTAGAAGCATTTGTGGATTCATTTATTGGCATATTAGAATATTAGATGTACAAATACACCCTGTGGCAAAATGTTCGGGGTTCAATTTTTCTGTCAATTATACTTTTGTGTTCTCAAAATTTGGATTTGTTGTACTTCTCGATTAGAGCAATTTTCAAGTGCTTGCTCGCCCGCTCTTGACTACCCTAGGTCCTTTTCATGTGTCAGTTAACCAAATTACATAATTCATAAATAATACTATTAGATTAGTTTTTTCAGTTAATTGGTTAACAACCAAATCACCAATTTTATTTTAGTTCGATTAATTCGGAAATAGGAATTTTGGTCCAGTTAATGATTAAAGTATTTAAAATTTTAATCTGGTTATTAATCGAATGAATACCTGTAATAAAATTAATAGACCTAATTGAGATTCGATTAGATTAGTCTCATATTGTAAATGCGAAAATTGGTGTAATCAACCGAATTGATTGATGAATTTGAGGGTGAGGCTTGTTTGGATGCTTGTTTAAGGATTTTTATTTTAAGGAGAGTGATGTTTAAGGATGAAGAACACAGATTCCATTTGGATTAGGTATCTATTTCTGCGTTCATACATTCAAAGGAAGAATCTTAATTACACATCTTTTAGCCGTTAATTCAATAATAGTTGACAGCATGACAATACCTAAAATATCTACCCACTAAAGCACATAGAAAATGATGGAAATAATTTTATGATTAAAAAATGAATTAGTATACATCATATTAAATTTAGTACAAATGATGTAGTGTGACATACTATTTACCCAATTAAAAATTAATACTTGCTAACAATTTATTCATCTTAGAAAAATTTTATACTACTCAAAAATGGATGATCGAGAATGATTCTTGTACGTATATGTTTATGTGTTATTTACAGACTAAATAAATTATGTTATGTATTGAGCATCCATATTACGTTATGATATATACCATGTGACTTGACAGTGATTATCATTGTAGTTGTATTATCTTGTGCACCATAACCATAACACAAGCTATACACAAAATTATATCAATTATTCTTTTCGAAAGAAATTATATCAAAATTTCAAAATAACTCAGTAACTATATTAAATCAGCAAAGAGGCCAAACAGGCCGAAGGAATAGCACCTTGTCCATGGTGTGGGCTAGACGATTCGCATCCCTACGGACATGATGACTAACTGAGCAAAAATAAAAATAGGAAAATAACTGTTTGCACATACAAATAAGGGAACCAACGTAAGATAAATAAAAAACTGGTCTAGATAATCTAAAGAAAAGTTCAATGCAATCCCTTTGAATCTGTACTCTTCGAAAGCCAGCTCTTCTAAGCTAAGATAGTGCTTCTCTGCACGCCATGGCTTCCGCTTGTAATGGATTATGGAAGCATAGTGACTTAATGAGTTGGTACTTGTGCTGTTATGCTAGTGGTCATGGGTTCAAACCTCGTCGGTTGATCAAGAATCAGTACGAAGCCTTTCGCATGCACAGTACAAAAAACCAGCCTTTAGGGGAGGGATATATATTTCCAATCTAAAATAAAATTAAATCAATTACTTATTCACATATAGTTATTTAATGATGAAATATAATTATAGGTACTTACAACAAATTAAATAAATAACACAACGCACAAATAGCTGCAGCTTCCTTTCATACAACAGGGTTGACTCTGAATGACGACGACGAGGTGGATAATGTAACTTGTAAAAGTCCTTCACGGAAGCACTTGTCTCCTTTTTTTGTTATCACTTTTCTAAGCAAAGATGCAACTTCCTTTCACACATGCATTCAATTGGAGAAAAATATACAAATAAAGCCACAAAAATATCTTTTTCAGAATCATTGTATGTAGTAATCACGTCAAGATTACTTTAAACATTTTGCTAATTCAAAAAAAAAAATCTTCATCAGTAATCGTAAAGTATATATAATATTATATACACAGACGTTACAACTAACTACTTTAGATCTTCGCCCTTTAATTTGGTAACATGTCAATTTTAGCTTATTATATTTGACCATTATTAGCTGTTTGACTTGGTTAAAAAACTACGGAGTAATATAAGTGTTTGATTTATTAGCTGTATGCAACAACTTATTGTTTCAAAATTTTAGTTCAAAACAGTTTTTTGATCTGAAAAGCCATTTTGCATGTAATCAGCTATTAGTAAATACATGCAATCAGCTAATACTATTAACTAGTCAAACCTAGCTACTAACTTAATCAGCTAACAACAGCTATCAGAAATATCAGCTAACAGTTATTTACCAAACACATCTTTATGTGCATCGGTGCATGTGTATTTTTATGAGTGTTTAGTCAACTCTTTGTATGTCTCATATTTTTTTAAAAGTCAAATATTGTAACAATATTATTAATGATTATATTTATTAAGCAGCTTGTACGTTCACAATTCGTTCACATGGCTCTTCAATTTGTTATTGGTGTGAATATATGTGATTACTTATTCAGTTAGCCTTCTCTAATTATAATATGAATCCATATATTTTTGTATGCAGGTTACGTTGAAATAATGGAATTCAACCTTGACGGGTCTTGTCACAGTTTCTCCTCTCGATCTCCAGCGTAAGCCAAATTGATGATCATTTGACTTCTTAAATTTTTTATTTTTAATATACACACCTATATATAGGGCAGACCCATAAAACCTGTTGAGTGAGGGCGAAGTTTAAATGACATTAGAAATATCAATGACAAAATATTAAATGCTCATTTTTTTTTTGAGTTCTACTGACTCGGTTACAATATTAAATGCTCATAATAATGTTCAAATACAAAATACATCATATGTAAATTATAATAGAATTTTTTGATTGACTACGTGATAGTTAAGGACGGAGCCAAAAATATACATGAGTAAGATGAAAATGTGAAATTTTAAAACACTTTAAAATGCTATATATATATATATATATATATATATATATATATATATATATATATATATATATATATATATATATGAAAAGGAAAAAAGAAAGAAGCGTGAGTCATATTGATTCATATATTCCACGCTATTATTAACTTCATTTAATCTCTAGGGTGTAGTCTAGGGAAGTAAAAAAAAAAATAAAAAAATAGACGGGTATTTCAAGCATAACACATATGAATGTGAAATTAATGTCTCTAAGGTACTTCAGTTGCCTCCAGTGTCCTACTGTGGTCCGCCCCTATATATATCATATTCAAATTAGAACTAGTAATCTCAACAAAATGTGCAAATTAAACTAATTTCATACGTCGTCCATTCAGAATGATCAAGGGTCTAAAATGAAAGCAATTGAAAAATATGTGGTGACATTACAGTAAATTTGTGTAAGTTAGTTCAGATGTTCTTTGTCTTCTCGTGTACATTTTTTTTATTCAAGCGCACATTTTCCCTCTTCGAGTGCATATGTTTTGCCTCAGTGCATAGTTTCTCCTATGAATGTAAAATTATGTCTTTTTTCTAATTTGACATCCTATGTTTTCTTGAACTTTGAAATTTGGATTAATATTATTTTCAATAAAATCACAATTTAAAGGTGTAATGTTATATATAGCCGCATCTTAACTCAATGGGCCCGAGGTAGTTCAAATGACAAGTGAGTTCTCTTTGTGAAGAAAATTTTGAGAGAACTCTGGTTCGATTCTCAGGGTGGGCCATCTCCCGTGTCTCCCGGACCCGTTTAACAAGGCGGAGAAAGATCCTGTGGATTTACCCAAAAAAATATTTTTGTTAAAAAATTATAATTATTCTTTATATATAATCGATATCTTCCAAGATACGAAAGGGTTTTGTGGTTAGTCATTGATTTTACGGTGTCTATTGTCCTTGAGATAAAAAAAAAAAAATTATAATTTTTGTAATAATTAATTCTGACCATATAATTATTCCACAATTCGATGTGGATTTTATAGATATAAAACTATACAACGTGATATATGCATACATACGAATGAGTGTGATGAAGACGTGTGAAAGAGTTTCACCATCATAATATAATAAACAATAACAATAATAATAACGTTTTATATAATAAAGATATCTTCTCCAATCACATCTGTGCCTCTATTCATGGCACGACAATGTACGTCGTAACTACGACATGAAAAATTGCGACTTGTCCTACGTTATATTTTCATCAAATTTTATTTTAAAATACATGACTTGTAACTAGTGTTAGCTAGGCGACTTAAACCTTATATATATCACAAAATTTTCAACACCATACTAGTCGAACATGTCGAATAGAATTTTTTAATGTGATTTATGCGATATTACTCCAGACTAAGGTTTATTTCGTATATATCTTCAAAGGTTACAAATTTTATAGTTAGACAAAAAATTAAATATATCAAGTTTCTTGAAATTATTGTATAGTCATTCTTGAATTACAATTCTGTTTAAGTTTCCTAATTGACTTATATTGTCTGATAATAAGTACGTAGTGAAAGTAACTCCATGACTAGATTCAAGTGATGCAGTCATGTGGGTTTTTATCATTAAAAAAAAATCAAAAATAAATTATCGGAAAATAAAGAAAAAAAAAAGTGAGAGCAAAGGATAAATAGATAAATGATTATCCCTATCACAAAATTAAAACGACTTTGAATGGTAGCGATGGTTGCGTAGTCAGGCCTTCTGTTTGGCTTTTTGCAATTTGTCACTTATGACGAATATATTTTATATGAATCGTGCCCGTCTATCTTTGAAAATGTCACTATTTTTATATTTTTATATTTATTTTTTAGTCATTTTGGTCTCTTAAATCAATACTTAATTAGCCTTCAGCCACACTTTTCACTTGACACAATACTGTTACTTGAACAAACTCATATATATATATATATATATATATATATATATATATAATAAACACAAATTAAACAACAGTACCCTTTGAATTAATTTAAATTATCACTATGAAAATTGTATCGAATACTATTGACATCATCAATTTAATAATATCTAGTGTGTGTATGTGTGTGATTTTATTAAACAAATGTTTTAAATAAATTAAAAAATAAAAAGTCAAGTAACTCTAATTCCTCACAATTTAATTTGATTTCTTTATAAGAAAGGGATGAATGAAGAAATACTATACTATATTTTTATCTTAAAATAAGATGTATATATTGACAAATAGGGTAAATAACCCATCAAGATTTTTTTTTTTTTTTTTGAAATAACCCATCAAGATATATTGACAAAATTATAAACTTGATTAGATGACAAGTTAAATTATACAAGAGTAATTAATTAATTTGGTTATGATGACTTTTTCAATCCCAACGTGCTCGTCTTAATACGTAATCATATATAAAGGGTAATAAGTTAAATACTTAACTAGAAATAGTTAGGTAATATTGCAAATTAAAGTAGTTTAATTTGGGTAGCTCAACTCAAGTTGCAATAGTCATTCGGACAGAGTCACTAGACTTGGTAAAATTAAGACGACTTTTCTCATCTTGCATGCTGATCGCAACTCAAATTGTTGACACATGTAACCGCACTACTAATTTTGTCTAAGGCATTCATTGAGGGTAGGTTTTCATATTGTAAGTTGTCCAATTGTTAAAGAATATAATAATATATTCAGCTAAGCCTAATTTACTAAGTGGAAGATAATTAATTATCCCAACACTTTAATAAAATGCATACATAGTTCTTCCACCTTCAAGAATTGTGCCTATGATCTACCAATATGGCCGACATGGAGACATTATGTCCATGTAGTGTGACTATGTTGACTCCTACACAAACCAACCCACTAATTTTGTTCACACTGCTATCCTCTTTGTTAAAAGTGTATTGTTCCCTCGACTTAGGGGCATATTTGATACACCGACTTTTTACTTATTTTTAGAAGTTAAACTAGCAATATAGTCCGCAGTCAAGACTTTGTGATCTAGTTACACCAAATTGTACTACTCTCATATGTGAAGGTGATATTGACACTCAGAGTACTTCAGTAGCATACTGCACTGTAACAGAGACTATCATTCTCCCAAAATGTTAAATCACTAACCCTAAGGCTCTTACATCTTAACCTAACCTGACATTGGGATGATGTAAGATGACTGCTATCTTAATGTGCCCATTGGCAATAATAATAATTTATGCAGCTCTCTCATCTCTCATACCTTCTCTTTCTTCCACATGAGCTAAAAATAGAAAGAAAAAAAAATTCTTTATGTCATTGTTGGGAATGCTCTAAAGTCTTAGAATTATACTTTTTATCCACTAACATAATGACAATAAATTATTGATTGTTAGGGAATCAACTTTTTCTTTCAATATGGTTGCTTGAATTGATAGCCTAGTTTCATCTTATTAACTTAGTTCCCTTAACTAAAGTTTCAAATTCAAACCTTCTAAATAGAGTAACAAGCATACTATTAAATATGAAGCATTTGCTCACTTAACTGCACCAACCATACAAGATTTAGTGCATAACTTTTTTTCTTTTTTTGCACCAACCATACAAGATTTAGTGCATAACTTTTTTTCTTTTTTCTTTTTTGAGTTCGCAGTCGTTTTATAAACAAAACCACCAATAATGTTCAACTTAAAAAAAGCATTGCCCAGAATCTATTGGTCCCAGAGGTGATGGCCTGATGGGATTGATCAGAAACAAGTGCATAAACAAAGACACTGAAAGCTATCATGATAAAGAACAAGAATAAAGTAAAAGAAGAGTTCAAAACAACCTGATTCTTGTATAATTCTGTAATTTTTCTCCTAAATCATACCAAAAAACCAATGCAAAAACAAGCTAAGGTGGTACTGAACTGAAGTACAAAGAAAAACCAGAAAGGTGATGTTCCATAACATGAAGTTTTAATATCAGAAAATGACAAATGCAACATAATAATAGTAATAAGTTTATACAGTAACACTCCAAACTGCTGTCTAGGACAAATAAGGGCATGAAACAATCAACTTACAAAGCAATTTCGCTACGATTATTTTGCTCTCCTTGCCAAGACCAAACAATTTCTTCGAGGGCTGGTCTGATCTGTTGTCTGACCATGTTCTGATACTCGATCACGTTACCACTGGATCGTTTCATCTCGATTAGATGGAAGGATGATGTTATTTCATAAACCGCAACGTCAATGGAGAGAGCCCCAAATCCTATTACGTTGCCACCACCCTCGTGAGATCCTTTCAGCACCATTCTCGTCTCTCCCTCTATTGTGACTTCCAGCTTCAGATTCCTAGCAATTTCGTCAAACTTCCCCGTGATAGCTGATCTAGGCTCTACAGATGTGAATTGCACTTCCTCCTTTTGGTCGAGGCTCACAAATAAACCGGACAGGTCAAAGCCAGTTGAGAGAGAGATAATGTCGAATGCATTTAGGTATGTAGGAGAATGTTTTTCCATTTCTTGTTTTTCCTCGGGGGTGTGATCAAGAACAACAGGGTTAGGGTTAGGGTTTGGGATTGGGAGAGTCGCTTGAAATTCTCCAGGGGTGTGTTTTTCATTTCTAGATTCGAAACCTCTTTTGAACCACGAGTGTTGCTTGATTTTGGCTATAGATATCCTAGTGTGGGGGTTTGGATCGAGAATCCTCGACAGCAATTTGCGCACTTCTTGTGGGAACCAGCTCGGGCATCTGTATTCGGCCTTCATTATCTTCCTGTACATCTCCATAAGGTTGGAGCTATGAAACGGGAGATGGCCAGCAAGCAAAATGAACAAAATCACCCCACACGACCAAATGTCAGCCTTCTCGCCATTGTATCCTTTCCTACAAATCACCTCGGGGGCAACATAGGCCGGGGTTCCACACGTGGTGTGGAGCAAGTCGTCTTGCTGTTTAGACTCGGCCAACGCACTCAATCCAAAATCAGACACCTTCAAGTTCCCGTCCTCGTCTAGGAGCAGGTTTTCCAGTTTCAAATCGCGGTGATAAACACCTCTGCTGTGGCAGAGATCAACAGCATCAATCAGCTGTTGAAAGTACTTCCTCGCAACGTTCTCCCTAAGCCTCCCTTTGGCGACCTTGTTGAAAAGCTCACCGCCTTTTACAAACTCCAACACGAGGAAAATCTTCGACTTGGTGGCCATTACCTCATACAGCTGCACAATGTTCGG
>CM008335.1:33293012-33307417 GCA_002525835.2 Ipomoea batatas
CGCACAATGAAATAGAGAGAGAACTTTAATGGTGTAGACGTAACAGTGCATGTGTGGAAGGGCTTTGGACTTGGACCTGTACCAATAGCTATTTTTTGACCTGTGGAGCTGGGCTCGGCCACGCGCTTTTTTAAACACGCGCCGCCTTCTGCGGATGTTGTACGATAACAGGGTCCCGCACTAATCAACATTATATTGCTGTAACAAGGTTAGTAGGATGTGTAGAATTTGGTGAAAATTATGTTAATTAACGAATTCATCAATTTTGGTTTTTAATTGGAACGTTATAGTCTGATTTATAAGAAAAGTCATCGGTTTGAATCTTATTTTTAAAATTTTTGGTTATTTATTAATTTGGTTCTAAAGTGTTGTTTAACTTAATTAATCTTGTTCAACTGAATTGTTAATTAATATATATGTTTTTTTTAATAATTCATAAATCATATTATTAACCTAGTTTTTTTATTTTTATTATTTATAACTGATGTAATGAATATTCTGTAATGTGAAATTATAAATTGAAAATTTTTACTTATAAATTTAAATAATTTTTAAATTTTATTAAAATATTTTGATTAATTGGTTTAATAGATTTTTTTGGTTTGGTTAATTCAAAAATGAGAGATTCAATTCAAATGGGTTATTAATCGACCTCTATGAGTCTATGACTAATTTTTCTATTTAGTTTTTCTTTTCCTTATTTTTCTGTGGATGTTTATTATAACTCCAATAGCACCCAAAAGAAAAAAAAATAGACATAATTTTTTTTTTTGAATACAACTAACTCAAAAATAGACATAATTAAAGAATACTAACCTTCATTTTTCTACTATAAAATTCACATCATGTTTACATTAACTAAGTAAATCATCATTTAATGATAGATTATAACTCTACAGGCAATTAAATAAAGTCTATATTAATTTAAATTATTATTTATTTTAAAATTTAAAAGTTTAAAAAATAAATTTTTTTGTAATCCAACTATCTCAACTAAATTTTTTTTTCAAAAAAGCAGCAAACAAACTCCCCCACCCTCCATTGCGCGGCATAAGTTAGTAGTTGAAAAGACGAATGTGAAATAATGACATAATGCCAGTTAGTATTATCAATCGCCAGATGATGTGTACAAATTTCAATGTGCAACACTCAGACATTGCTCCAGTAGTGCACATCTTGTGATTTGCTCTAGTGTGCAACATTTGGACCTTCCTCCATTAGTGTATATTCGATCCCACAATTTACTATTTTAACCATCTCCAAAAGCATGAAGTTAGGGTCTTTCGAGCTTGGGAGCAATGAAAAAATAATAATAATAATAATATTATTAATAAACAAACGTTATACATCATATATTGCAGCAGTTTACGTACAACAAAGTTGACTCGATCGTCATGTACAAATTACAATCACAATGGAATTGAAGTACTAACCATAATCACTTGAGATTCTCATTGTTTGAATTTAGTCCTTCTATTTATTGTCAAATCGCATAATCCCCTCTCATGTAATGATTTTTCTCACTCTGACCCCCTAATAATTGTAGAGTTTTGTCATACTATGTCGTATTGGAAAACTTTATCATCCTTATCCTCAGTATACTAGGAAGTAAAAACAAACGACAAGTAGTCAACAACATACCAAAAAGAAAAAGAAAAAGAAAAAAGAAAAACGAAAACTCTCATTTTAGAATAATGAAATGAATTTTTAAATAATTACAATGGTGCAACACCGAAATATGAACGTAATTTTTTTATTTAAAAATTTACACAATAATTAACTTTTAAACATGAGAGCATTTACAATTGTGATTTTTTTCTTTTACCGTTTTTAAATATTACATGACTTATATGTTGTGGAGAGAAGGAAAGAGAGAGAAGAGGTGGGGTTCTCCTGCAATAACGATTTTTGTGGGGTTTGTCAAGAGAGAGAAAAGGGAAAGGACTCAAAGGAGAGGTGTAGCTCTGTGCGTGGCGTGCACGAACCACGCCTAGCTACACGTGCCTATTGACGTGTCAGCTAGTCTTTTTTTTTTTGTTTTGTTTTTTCAGCATCGGACCTCTTTTTCTCTCTCTCATCCCTTTCCTAATCGGCATCTCAAAAAAAAATTCATTACTATTAAAAATGCTCTAATATTTCATCATTTTATCAAAAAGTTTAATTACTGAATTAAAGAGCATGCTCAATATATATAATATTATTTGTCATATAAATTATCGTATCAAAATATACAATCAATCGATGGTCATTTTAAATACTTAAAGGAATGCGATATGATGGCTATTTCATCGAATTTAATTCCGCAGTTAATTAAAACTAATTAATCAAACAAAAGCACAGACAAATTGTATAGAATCTATTACATTTTCAACTAGTTCATTTTTAACGAATAATTTATTAGGAAAACAAAAGATGTATTATATCTAAAAACATAATAAGTGTGAATGAAGGTTATACCCTTTATTTATGTCCGTTTTTTCCGTTAAGTTTTTTTTGTACATTATGCTATAAAAGTTGTACTTTATAATATGTTAGACAAACATACCCCTACCGTTATAACTTCCGTTATCTTTTCCACTATTGTTACCATGCACATGCATCCACTATATATTTTCTTATTTTCTTTGATGGAGTGATGTACACAACAGAATACAGGCTGTTATAACCACCAGTCTTAACCACCATACTTTGCAGTTATAACCACCACCAGCAGTCGTCATAGAAGCAGAAGGCGACGGAGATCAAGCTGAGCATATTGGAACTTCTTCGAACCAGGCTTCGATGAATCACAATCAACGAAATAATGAGTTTGATGATCCTTTCTATTTCCATGCTGCTGAAAATCCGAATCTGAGCCTAGTCTCACCTCCTTTGTCTGAGCTCAACTATTCCTCTTGGAGTAGATCAATGAGAATTGCGTTGGAGGTCAAGAACAAGTTTGGCTTTGTTGACGGAAGTATTCCAAGTCCAGGGGAAGAGGATCCGAAATTTGCATCATGGAGGAGATGCAATCGAATTGTATCCTCGTGGATATTGAGATCGATCATCCCTAGCATCGCAGACGGTGTAATGTACTTTGACAAAGCATCAGACATTTGGAGTGCACTGCAAAAGAGGTATTCTCAGGCTGATCCTCATAGAATTGCTGAGATTCAGAACGAAATTTTCAAAAATATGCAAGGCAATTTAACTGTTAATGAATATTTCACCAAGAGTAATGCTCTATGGCAACAATTGAATGCTTTAAGGCCTCTATTGCTATGCGAATGCGCACCTAGATGTTCCTGTACCTTGCTAATGAGAATGAAGAAAGAAAGGGAAGAGGATCAAATCATCCGATTCCTGGAAGGTTTAAATGAGGAGTATGAGGCTGTCAAGTCTGGAGTCCTTGTTATGGATCCTATTCCTGATATGGAAAGAGTCCTAAATATGACCTTGAAGATTGAGAGGAAAATTAGAGGGTCAATCAATCAGAAATGCAGTGAGTTCATTCAGTCAAATGCTGTGCAGTTCAATCAGGATAAGCCAGGGGAAGAACAGCCTATAGTGGCAGTTTCAACATACAATAACAGAAGGAGGCCTGGTAACAATGGAGGAAAGAATGTTCCCAAATGTACCTATTGTGGCATGCTTGGTCACACCATTGAAAAGTGTTACAAAAAGCATGGATACCCTCCCGGCTGGGTTGCTGGATACAAATCTAAAAACAAGCAAGTTCTAAACAACGGGCATAGTAGTTCTCACTTCTCCGCACCTGCATTACCCGAGGATTAGAGTACTCATGATCCATATTCATTGTTCCAATTATTTCATCAATATCATTAGCAAGATAAAATGATTTACTAAAAGTTACAATATGACTGCTATTGATGCATTTTTACTTTTAAAAATTATGTCATTACTATGATTGAGCCAACATCTAAACCTTATTATTAACAATAATAACCCAAAGATAATTAACAAAGGAACACATGAAAACATGAGTGTGTATATGATCAAGAACATAACACATAAAGTTGGCAATGCAAGCTAGCGCGTGGGCAAGACCAAAGCTTTGCACTTTTCATTCTGCTTTAAATTAAAAGATATATTTTTTTAATAGAGAATTTTATTAAAGAAATAATATAGCCATTAACTTGCATCCAAAGTGGTGTTTTAATTAATTAGCAAATACTGTTTAGTAAACATAGCTTTCTAATACCTACTAAGTGATGGGTGTTGGCAATTGGCAAATGGACAAAGGCATTTCAAATCACCTTTGAGACAGATGAATCTATACTTTATCAATAAATCCACATTTTCTTTGCCAGGTACCACTTGGCCTTACTTTCTATAAATGGCCCTCACCTCACTATTTCAATCTCCTTTGCTCCAATCAAAAGTTTGAAACCTTCACCTCAACTAACTCATCATCCTAAGTTTTCATCAAATTATATTATAGATTAATGATGAACTTTCGTTTGATAAATGTTTTAATTTAATACAATAGCTTGTACATATGGTGGCGTAATTTATTAGGTAGAGACTTGAAGAGTCTAGTCCAACATCTTGACGCTGGAAACATGACGATAATTACTATGTAAGTATAATAAAATAAAGTTCCACATTCACTATTAACTATAACTTTTCACGTAGTGATATATAAAAACTCTTGACCTTTATATATAGGACTATTCTTCTGCATTGTTGGTTGATGATGAAGTTCTTGCAAAATATTATGTACATTTGGAGAATAGGCTTTCAAGATTTTTGGTCAAATAAACATGATTCAAATTGATTCCTCATTTACAAAGATTAGGCACCCAAAGAATTGGTATTCACTGAAGCTCGATCTCGTAATCTCCCGTATGAAAAAGCAACTACATGTCATTTGAGCATAAGAAATAAGATTTATGAAACATTATACGGACAATTATTTATATAATTCTCATAGTGACAAAGCAATGACACCTAATAATTATTGTTTTACTTTTAATGGTGTCTACACATTCCCCACACATACATCAAAGCCTTTTTGCATTGTGTGGTGGTGTATCATAGACTAGAATAAAGAGATGCAAGAAAAAGCACGTTGCTTTAAGCTAAGTATGAGTTTTGGAGCCTTATAAAGGTGAGAGCAAAGAGGAATAAAGAAAGGTTGGTGAGTCAAATCCATGATATTTTGGAAAAGGAAAATGTTATTTGAATTAATATATTTGCATTAAATAATGAGGTTTATAAATGATATAAGAAGTGCCATAACTTTTTTGATATATATTTTTAAACTTTACTAGAAATTAATAATACAAAATTATGCCAAATAATATAAGATTTAGTAAAAAAAAAGTTTGATTTTTTTTTTTTTAAATATGACATTTGATATCTTATAGTGAGATTAATTCATATTCGCTTCAGGTTGGACCTGCACGTTTGACTGAAACTTAATCTTTTTTTTATATATATAAAATTCGATGCGATCCTTTTTTTTTTTTTTTAAAGTTTGTTTCATAGTTTTGGTATATCATATCATATATTCATGTTTAAAAAAAAATCATATATTCATATGGACTTGACCTGGAATCCATTTCTAATAAAGAAACACTACTTGTCAGATTGTTCTCATATCCAAAAAGCCCATCCATTTTTGGGCAAATAATGGATCAGGGTTAACAACATTGTGTATCCTAATCCAAAATAACATTGTTATGTGTTTGCATTAACATTTAACATGACAATTTATATCATGGACGATCCAAGTCAACAAAGCATTATGAATCTTGGATCGAAATGACGAGGCACAAAATTTATATTCGTAAGATACAAAATTTTATAATGCAAGACACAAAAAAATATACTCCACATAAGACACATGCATGCGCATGTTGTATATTTACTTATTTTTTAAATCTGATTTAAGTACATAATTTGTGTTCATAGGCACAAAATTTCACAACACAAGACACTGAAATTCATAACATAAGACACAATTATTAATTTGTTTCAAGTACAAAATTTAATATTCTTAAGATACAAAATTTCATAACACAAGACACAAAAGCTCACAATTTAAGACACATACACATGCACCAGAGTCCACAGTGCACTGTGAACGTAATCCTAGTCCATGGTATAAGGATTGCAGTTAACATATGATGTAATTGTAGTTAACAAGTTATATGTCTTCAAGTTATTTATGAATACATAATTTATTAAATAAATACACATAATATATTAACTGTATATACATAATTTTTCAAAAGTATATACATAATTTTTGAATCAGGCTACCACCCTTCTTCAATAATGTAATATATAACTTTTTTTCTTCTTAGCAATGAAGCATATTGTCCAACTCATTTAATGAATGCATTGTATGGATCTAATTAATAATATTATTCAAAAAAAAGTTTATCACTTTAGCTCTGCTTTCTTTTGGCATTTATAAAGGGTTTTCGTATGCTACAACATAACTCCAACGTTATCTTTCATGAAATTAAGAATAAATTCTAACGTATAAACTAATTTAGCTTTTATATTTATATAACTAGTATTTTTTTTTGGCATTTATTAAGAGTTTTCGTAGGCTACAACATAACTGCAACGTTATTTTTCATGATATTAAGAATAAATTCTAACGTATAAACTAATTTAGCTTTTATATATAACTAGTATTTTTTTATGCACGATACACAAAAATAAGTGTCCAATATTAGTATCTCTACTGTAACTCGAGTTACTTCGTGCCACTAGATCACAATGTCATTGACTATATATATAATGTGTATATTATTATTATTATTATTATTATTATTATTGAAGATAAGAAAATGTATGGTGGGTGTTTATGCATGGTATCAATAGTGAAAATGGTAACGAAAGTTATAACGGTAAGGGTATGTTTGTCCAAAATATTGTATAGTACAACTCTTATAACATAATATATTAAAAAAAACGTAACAGAAAAACGAACATAAATGAATGTTATAACCTTCATTCACACTTATTAATTTTTATATTTATTATTATTATTAGATATGATTTTTTTTTTTACATTAACTTCACATTTTCTTTTGAGCCAAATAAGAGAGCCTCTCTTATCTCATAAAAAGCAACAAACAATGAATAACATGAGACATATCATCAAAACAGTAGTGCTATAAAATCACTTATTTCTAACCATTTTTAATAATTTAAAATGTGGACAAAACTTAGTGAAATTTTAAACCTTTTTCACAACCATGACAAACATAGATTTTACTCTCTTTTTTCTAAATTTTCGGCCACCTTATGATGGTCAGAAATGTCATCATCAGTAACCTTGTTGTTATTGTTGGCCTAGATCAGATACCAATTTTCTTTGATAATTTTTAATTTTTAGGTGGTTGATATTACTGATCACTCTTGTAAGTGACTTATATTACTTGATTGGATACTAAACATGATTAAAATTGTTGTTTCAGTCCACAAATTCGAGTTTTATATTGTGAAAACAAAGAATTCGAGTTTTCTATTGTAAAAAAACTAAAAACAAAGAAAGCAAATAGAAGAGTTAAAGATAAAGAGCCAGAGAGGCCAAATTATCTGCAAATTTTTTGCTGATGAATTCATTGAAAAAATACAAAGAAAAAAAAAATTAGAGTCATTGGTGAATAATATGCAGAGCTTTAAGCCTTTAACATGAAATGGATACCTCATTATATTCCCTCTCAACTGGAACATACATAATGAAATTCAAAGAATGGATACACAGCAATACAATGATGAAATTAAACCAATCTCTTCAACATCATATCCCCCCACACACTAAAGAAACACAAAAATTGAAGAACTCATTATTCCCTTCCCAGCAAATTAAATTAAAACCAAAGAGGATGGATGCATATATATCAGTACTGTGGCATGAAACACTCAGCAGGCATTGTGCCATTAAACCTCTTGTAATCTGTGCAGTAATCATAGATCATAAAGTTATTCCTCACCCAATCCATCTGCCCTTTCTTGGCATAGCTAAGCTGATAATACTCAGAAGAAGTCCACCAGTTCTGGGGATTAGCTACTCCACATTGGTATATGCTTCCTGGCCCATTCCAATAACACCCTCTTGGGCTGAAATTGCGATAACTGGCAATGAATGGTGAGTTGCTCCAATCAATCTTGTCCTGTCCTCCTCTGGTTGCCCATTCATCAGCATTCCACAGACTGGAATATACTCCCATTCCTTGCTGGTTTGGGAATGGGATTCCTTGGCTCTGGTAGTTCCTGAACACCCTGATTGGAACACCATCTATGTACCATCTGGCATGTCAAAATTTTAATTTGTTATTAGATCATTTGATTTAATTAATTGGTTTTAAGCTCTAGAGAGGTTAGGTAGTGTTGAAAAAGGTTAGAGTTTGGTTGATGTTCTTGATTTGGGAGTGAAATTCTTAGGAATAGTTGTAACCCACAAAATTACCTAATTTTTTACTCCGTACCTTTTAGATTTTTTACTGCCTGTGGTCAAAATTTTCAATCACTTTTTTATCATCAGTCAGAAATTTTGATCACTATTCGATTACTGGAGGTTGAAAATTAGGACGCCCCAACAAATATAATGTTTAACCCATCAAATATTTCAAATCTATCAGTTTTATTGATAGTCAGTGTTACCAACCACTTTTCACATAAGAGATAGAATTAATTAGCAATCAGGACTCTTTTGATATTCAAAGTAGTTGGAAAGGTGATTTGTTGGTTTCTACCATTTTTGTGTTGTCCAAAAAGACAGAATTTTCAGCTATGTTTGACTGATTCAATCTTTTTTACCCACCCACCATAGGTCTTTGCCAACTAATAATAAGCTCAAGCCTCTAGAAACTATAGTTACCCATCCATATAGATCAACAAGGCAGGATTTATCGTGTACACGACTGCGGTTTTTCTCATCACTTAAAAAAAGAATTGAAGTATATATAAAAGTTGAATAAATTAAACTTACACGACGGCATTGGGGTTCCAGTGAATGGTGTAGTTATGATAATCAGCAGATGGATCAAACCATGGATAGAACTGTTGCTCCCTGTTTCCGACACCCTGGGTGAAAATGTTTGTGTGGATAATGTAAGGCTGGCCTGATACATTCCCCAGGAACTCGAAATCAATCTCGTCATGCTTGTCTCCAGTAGAAGATAACTGTCATCCAAAATCAGTGTATTAATTAAGATTTATTAGGATTATTAAGAATCCTTTTGGAGATCCAACAGTTACATTGTTGTCTTTATTAATTTCTTGAAAACTGTAATCTTACATAGTATGCTGTCACTGTTCCAGCAGAATTTCCTGGCACAAACTTGATTTGCATTTCAATGCTCCCAAACAGAAATGTCCCCTTCGATTGCACACCAGACCCTAAACATTAATTAATCAGCTGTTAGTTAGTTTATGCAAAAACTTCTTCTGATACTAATATAATGACACAGTGTTTCGTATTAACTAAAAGTTTTTAATTAAATTATTCATGAAAACTTACCAGAGGATTGATCGAGAACGAGCTGAAGATCGTCGCCTTGCATTGTAGAATGCTGATATCCCCAGTAGATGAACATGGTGTCTGAGAAGAAACCATTCACCACAGATGCATAAAATGCAAATGTGGAGATCAACAAAGCCACTGAAAGAATTCTAAAATTTGCCATCTTTAATTTTATGGACAAAAATCTCTTTTCTTTTCTTTTCCTGATGATGTTCAACCTGAGAAATGAAAATGGGCTTATATAGGCTACAATCTGGAACCCTTTTTTATTTCAATATTATTATTAGTTTGACATTCTGGGCTTAGTTATGATCTTGAATGTTGAAACAAAACATGGCAAGCAAGCAAACAGCTGTGGCGCGTTTGGTTTCATGCACATCCATCCTAGATTTTTATACTATAAAAGTCAATCCTAGTTAACATACAGCAGGTTGGTAGAAAAAAGAGGGAATGGAATGATCTTCAATTCACACATTTATTTTCTCCACCACTCATCATGCTAATTTTCAAAGCTGGAAAATTATATTATGGACTCCAACACTTTTTGCATTATCTGGCAACAATTTCTGCCCCTTCTTGCAAGGCTGGTTGAAAAAATCGCTAGTCCATTCTCTAGTACTCGGGGACACTTAGGCGGGGATTAATCGGTCCCTATGGGCTCATATATTTTTTATTTTAAAAATTTACTTAAGTATTTTTAAATTTTTATTTTTAAAAACTAATAATTATAAAGTATAAAATACTTTAATAGTTAATACTCCGTACTAATTTGAACAATTTACGATTATTTCGCTCAAAACGGTATTATTTTGATTGAAATAACTCATTTAAAAAAAAGAACAATAATTTACGATTATTTCACTCAAAATGGTATTATTTTGATTGAAATAACTCATTAAAAAAAAAAGAGAACAATTTACGATTATTTCGCTCAAAACGGTATTATTTTGATTGAAATAACTCATTAAAAAAAAGAGAGAACAATTTGCGATTATTTTGCTTAAAATGGTGCCTAAGATGCCTAGGCGGCACCGATTAAGGGATTTTGTGCGTGCTTGCAAGTAATTTTCTATTTACAATTTAGTCTTGATACCGGTCACTCCAGTCAAATTGGTCAAACTGTTGGCTTGATAACCCCAAAGTTTCAAGTTCTACTCTTAATAGAAGCAGTCTATTGGTCATGAGACAGATTTACCTGGTTGTGGGTTTCCTTACCTAAAAAAATTAGTCTTATTTAAAAAAAAAAAAAAAAATTAGTCTTGATATTATTTATGTTAAGAAAGTTGTTGGAAGAACAATTCAAGAAAACATCATTTTCGTAGGTAGCAGTATCTCAGCTGGCCGGAAACGCGTTGAGGTTTCAGAAAACGACGTGCAGCAGACTAATGAAAATGTTCACCGCGCCGGTGGTTTCATTTATCGTGAGTATAAATCATTCTTACATAGTACTCCGATCCTTACAAGAATAAAGAAATGTGGAGTACAATAAATTAAGAATTTTAAAAAAGCCCATCTGATCTTCTATCCAATATGCACCCACATTCCTTTGCTGGGTACGCCACGGTGCACCACGAACATCAAGTAGTAGCCTGGCGGTGCGAGCTTTCCGGAGGGCGGCGCCACGGCGGAGATGGTCTTGTTGGCGACAGAGGTGAGTCCCAAAATCAGCATCCTCTGGCCATGGGAGAAGCCGTGAGTGGTGAACGGCGGTGGATACATTGTGACCTTAATATCGGACATGCCCACCTCGGCGTCCAGTTTGATTTGGATACTGAAATTCCGTCCATAAATCAAATGCTTGTCTGAAAAGTCCTCCAAGATCTCCGGGCGGAAATTTTGCAGGGCGGCGGATAAGTACGGCGGCGAGAATTTCTCGACGCGCATGTCGGTTGGGTATGTGGCATTCATGTCGTAGATAACGTGGGTGTTGCTTCCCGCGACTAAGATTTTACCGTCGGGCAAAACCGCCGATGAGGAATGGTACATTCTGGCGATTTTAGTTGAGTTCAACTCGGTAAACCTTTGGCCTTTAGGTTTATCCGGGTTGTAAAGCACCGGCGTGAAATTCGGATCCTCCGCCGCTTCCCAGGCGGAGGTTCCGTTTTTTGCGCCATTAATGAGGAGAAGATCCCCGTTGGGGAGGATCAACAAATCCCCCATAACCCTCCCCGACGGCATCTCGTCAATTTCCCATTCTGCCCCTTCCTCATTAACCACAATCCTGCCGCAATCCTTCAACGCCGGCGGGAATTGCCTGGGCGGGTGCTCCGTGACCTTGAAGGCTTCGTGAGTATTACCGCCGCAGACCAAAACCTCCGCCTTCACGAAATCATGCTCCCCAGTATTCGGCGCGAGATTCAAGGGGAGAAGCGCGGATTGCCCCGACGCCGGGTAGTTCCGGGACCCGCCTGGCAGTTTCGGGAGCTCCCTAATCGTCTCTCCGGTTCTAGGGTTGAGAATAATGGAGCGATCGTTGGCGAAGAGGAAAACGTTGCCGTCGGGGAGAAGGTACACAAATGGATACAAATTATTCTCCAGATGGCCGTCCGTGGTTTCCATGAGCAACGGAAGCCCAAATTGTTGGATTGGGAATTGCAGCTGATCTGGCGGGATAAGTTCATAATTGTGAGCTCCTCTCCCTCCCACCACCATGAAATCACCATTTTCCAACATTTGTTGAGAAGCATACCTGCGAGTGAGTTTAACAAACGCATTCCAGTAATGGGCGGGAGATTGCCGGTAAAGATGCAAGATGAGTCTAAACAGACAGCCGTAATGAAAGTCATTAAGAAGAAAAACATTAGGTTACAGTAATACGGAGTATATGAATATTGAAAGAAAGTAATTAAGAAACTATTACGGGCTTACCATCTGTTTGCAGAAAGTCCAACACTTTCCTGAAAGTCACAGTCATTGCAGGGGTCGAGGATTCTAATACCTCGCACACCATAGTCTGAGCCTCCGGTGCTAATCAATTTTCCAGTGCTCGACAGGCCTCCCGACGAACACCATGGATTCAAGTTCAACTAAACAGGAAAAAAAAAATACAAAAACTTACCCAACAACAAACTTTTATCTAATAGGCCAGAATAATATTTAGTACAATCATGTATGTATATCATCCAGACATACCTTAAGAGTCTTAACAACTTTGCCCGTGTCGGGATCATAGATAATGCCATGAGCCCAGCAGTCAGTACGACCATGGGGATCTTTTCTGCACCACCTAGGATTGTGCCTAAGCGCGGAGGGACCAAGACTTATGGTGTCAAACCAGACAACCGTGTTGTTTATCATCAACTGCATGTGCATGGCTGAAACGCCCACATTCTCTGTTACAAGTTCCCAGGACGAGGCAGAAGGATCCATTTCGAAATCTGGGTTTTGGTGTGCCTGCTGCTCACTAGGCACCTCGGCCTCCATGTCTAAATCTCTGTGACCATCAAAAACATCTCCGAAAAGGAAACCAAAGTGTTGTACAGAGGATAAATTGGCCAAGGTGGAGACAAAGAATAGATGGAGAAGAAGAAGATAGAGTTTTAATGATGGTGACGCCATTGGAGAAACTCTTTTCATTTGGCTTCTCCAATGGACATGTTTTTCTTCTTCCTCCTGTTTCTTCTTATTTATTATATACTGATTGATTGATGTTATGGAGTATAATACTCAGATTAAAAGGCCTAAAATTATGGTTATTTATAACACTTATTATAAACTAGCCCAGAAAATTTTCTCAATGTAGCGTTATTAATTCATGGAAATGAAGAAAAAACATGGAAAATTGTTAAGGAAATAATTAATAATGATAACTATGCACTAATCATGCAATATCTATAAATAGGCTTCAATTTGTACAAATCAATTAAGTTTGTGTGATTTATTATGAATTATGTACTAATCATGTAATATCTATTAATAGGTTTCAATTTGTAGGTAATTAATTAAGTGCTTTCACACATTATCGTTTTGTCACATTGGCACTTATATGGGTTGTGACTTGTGAGTCTGTGCATGCAGGGCCGATCCTGAGCAAGGGCGGGCTGGGCAAACCGCTCAGGGCCCTCTTTGTCGAGGTGTTTGCTGGTTTAGGCTCAACTACGAAAATTTATTTTGTAATTGTTGGCTCAAATTTATCTAAATTTCAAAAACATCTTATGAGCAGTAAAGATTTTACAAAAACAACAAAGTTCTTACAAGATTTAAGAATCAGGAAATATTTTTAGAAGATTTAAATTAAAGCAAATGGTGGGAATTAACTTTCATTCTTTTTCAGGACTATAGGAGTATAGGTGCAAATGAATATGAAGAAATATAGAATTTGATTTGTCATTAATGTGATTTATATAAGTTGCGAATGAATGGTACAATAATCATATTAATAGTTGCATATAACATTTGATGGTTAACTTTTAAAATGATAATGAATACAAATAGTGTGAATTAACTTCAATTTTTTTAAAAAGAGTTTATTACCAAAATGGTCCCTCGACTATTGCGAAATTACCAATTTGGTCCTCAACAATTTTTCTTGACCAATTAAGTCCCTCGACTTTGAAAATTTTAACCAATTTAGTCCTCCGTTTATTTTTCCGTTAATATCCGTTAAATCAGGACTAAATTGGTAATTTTGCTATACTCAGGGGACCATTTAAGTGAAAAATTAAGGGATAAACTACAATAAAGTCATCGTACTATTTGGGAACAAGTAATTAGGTCATCCTACTCAAATAACCCCCAAATAAGGCATTGAACTTAGGAAAATAAGCGCAATTGAGCCACTGCAACCCAAAAAAAAAAAAAAAAAGCAATTAACCCATTTTTAAAATTTTCGGTGACAAATTCCGACACCGACGACCATTTCCGGCAACCGGCGGTTTCTGGTCGCCTTCCCGGCGGCGACCATTGGAAATGATTG
>CM008335.1:33535502-33556903 GCA_002525835.2 Ipomoea batatas
ATATATATATATATATATATGTTGATAAAAACATGTCTCGCTAATAAAGAGTACGTAAAAAAGTAATATATTAATAAAAATAAAATCCTTAATTTTAACTTCCCCTCAAAAGACTCCTATACAATTATGATTTGCGTAATATTGTAAAATATGGTAGTAAATTCATATTCGTACTACAATTGTACATTAAAATATGGTAATATAATTTCTAATAAATTATATTCTTCCCTACTTTCCTATTCGTAATATAATTCAAGATTAAAATTACTAATCGTAATATACTTTTTCTGCAATGTATACTATTAATAAAAACAAAATTTTGAATTTTAACTTTCCGCACAAAAGACTCCTATACAATTAAGGTTTGCGTAATATTGTAAAATATAGTAATTAAATTCATATTCGTACTACAATTGTTAATTAAAATATCGTAATACAATTCCTAATAAAATATATTATTCCCTACATTCATATTCGTAATATAATTCTAAATTAAAATTACTAATCGTAACAATACAGTTCATATACTTTCTCTGCAACGTAATCTATCTATATCTATACTATTAATAAAACCAAAATTCTCAATTTTAAATTTCAGTCCAAAAGAATTATACAATTAAGGTTTGCGTAATATTGAAAAATATGGTAATAAAATTACTAATTAATGTATGTAATGGATATGAATATAAGGAAGATTGTACGGTCAACGGTCAACCAACAAACACTCAAGTGCTTATTCCATTACTCTAAGATGAATTTTTCCCTAATGTAAGTGTACATCAAAATATCGCACGTGTCAAATATTCTTAATATATTATAATAAATCAATTTCGTGCATCGCACTGGTGAAAATACTAGTGTAGATATAATATTACTTATTTTTAGAACTAAATGTTGTTTGATTGGTAATAATTTTGAAATTATGATCTTTGATAAATTTGGTAAGGTGTATATATTATTATTATTTTTTTGTTAGATTGCAGGAAAAAAGTATCAAATTGGCCCCTAAGTCAACTGGATAGTACAATTGAGTCCCTTAAATAAAAATAAAATAAAATAAAAAAGCTTCATTCAAGACCATTAAATCGGTAAAATTGTTCAATTAAGCTCAAATTGACTTGTTTAGCATGTTAAATCTATGTGTTGTTGACACGTGTCATTTTTAGTTTATTTTTTAAAACATTTTTTTATTTATTCAAAATAAAAAATATTATTTATTAACAAAAAACAGAAACAAAATTTGTACATTTATTTTTTTTTTGAAAGAAAATTTGTACATTTATTATAAATGGTATAGTTGTATCCTTTGTGTTCTTATTTTTACGACAGTATAAAAGGTACAAATATGTTTACACAATATGATTTATTAAAATAACATGATATATATGTATAAAATATATGGGTTGTTAATTTCCTCATCCTTTCTCACTATTTCGTATAGGGGGGGCAAGGAAATTGAGGTAAAGAATAGGTTGTTGAATGATGCGTGAGCTTGCTGATGTTATTTCCATGAACTTTCAGAGACATGGAATGAGAAAGCTAGTACACGTGTAACGTGTTTGAACTTTCTATAATGTAGTTCTAGTCTCCCTTGGGAAATATAGTATAGGTCAATGGTTGGGTTTTTTTTTTTTTTTTTTTGAAACAGGTTGGGTTGTTAAGTATTTGAAGGTGTTTACAAATTACAACCATTGTTATATCGTGGGCGATAATGCGCATTATAAATTTTGATTTAAATTATATATATGCAGTTAATATATTATATAATTTTTATTTTTTATTTACCATTTACGTATTACATATCTATTTTTTTGAGTACACGTATTACATATCTATAATTAATATATTACGTACTTTCTACATATACATAATATATTAACTGAATGTACGTAATATATTAACTACAAGTACATAATTTCAAACATGATTCACAATGTGCATGGTGAACTCTAGTCTAGAATATTTTGACTTCAACCCAATGGGGTAGCTCAAGTGGCAAGTGAGCTCTCTTTGTGAGGATGAATTTTGGGAGAACCCGGGTTCAATTCCCGTAAGTGACGATTCCCCCTGGGCCAGCTCCTATGCCTCCCGGAGCGAACATGTCCGTTAAACGGACGGAGAGAAAGACCCTGTAAATTTCCCAAAAAAAAAGAATATTTTGATTTCATTTGTGAGAGAGGCTAGTGAAACAAGAGTGTTTGGTTGGATGATTTATTTTTTTTCTAATGAATTAATTTTTCTAAAATTTTCTTGTATTTGGTTCTTTGATTTTTAATTTTTTTTTACCATAATTTCAAAATTTCAAATATGAAGAAAAAAAAAAGTCCTTGGAAAACATTGGTATTCTTTTCTCACAAGCGTTATGAACAAATTATGACTTATAAGGACTATTTTACTCTTCTTTTTCTCTTTCGTCTTTCTGATTCTTTTCTTCTTATCACTTTGTTCTTTCTTCTTTCTTCTTGCGTATTTCGTATTCCCTTTTTTTTTTTTGGTTGACAAACTTTCTTATTCTTGGTTATCGTCACTTTTAGTAGTCAGGAAAGTTCAAAATTTGTTGTGAATTTAAAAAATGATAAATTATCACCATGTTTTGTGTAATATTTGACTTAGGAAAGTTTAAATCGATGAGAATCACATTTCATGATATCAATAAAAGTAAATCCCACTTAAGGGGAGTAGGATTATTTTTCTTGGGCTATCAAAAATTTGCCAATTTTATACAATTACATATTTATCATTTTTGGTGTTATATTGCTATGTTAAAAATCTCTTATATAACAAGGATATATTAGAGATTTAAAAAAAATGGGAAAAGTTTAAACGAACCAAATTGTTAATTATTTTTTCAAATAATTTAATTGTTATGTTTCCATGGTAACACCAAATGTTCTAATTAATTTTACCACTAAAGTTATTCCCATCAAATATATTATTTAGAAACATTTTTCAGAAATATAGTTGATGAAAAAGTACGAAACACCCTCTTATAGTCTTATTTCTTCTTCCTTCACCATCTTTCTTCTCCATATTCAAGACCAAATATGTATAATAATATTTATTACATTATTATAAATAAATATGTAATTATAATAATTTATTTATGATATTGTAATTTATAGATTATAATATTTTAGTTTATAAATTACTATTACTTTTATGATCAGGGCGGCATATTAGTCGTTATACTCATTATTCTTCACAATTTCAAACTCAACCAAACAATTAAATTGATATTATCAATAATTTATTTTCTATTGAATTTAAATTTCATTCATCCTCAAATATTTTTCTTTGAACCAATTGGGTTGATAGTCAATTGGGATAAGTTTGAATGAGGATTGATTAATCTGACGTGAATAGTTCAGAGAGTAGTTACAAAGATAATATAAGACTAGACTACTAATACTAGAGTCCTAGTGTAACACAAACATATAAGCCCTAATACTCCCCCTCAAGCACAAGGGGTAGTAACATTGAGCTTGCTACGAAGAAACTCAAAACGTAAACTAGACAATGGTTTAGTAAAAATATCAGCTAGTTGATCCTTCGTTGAGATGAAATTAACCAGCAACTCCTTCTTTGAGACTTTATCACGAACGAAATGGTAATCGATCTCTACGTGTTTCGTTCGAGCATGAAATACCGGGTTAGCACATAAGTACGTCGCACCAAGATTGTCACACCACAACCGGGGTGGCGATGACGGCGGCATCCCGAGCTCAGTCAAAAGTGAAACCAGCCACGTAACTTCAGCAGACACATCAGCCAAGGCTTTGTATTCAGCCTCAGTTGAAGAACGAGCCACCGTGCGTTGCTTGCGACAGACCCAGGAAACCAAATTGCGACCCAAGAACACCGCAAAACCACTGGTGGACTTGCGATCAGTCGGATCTCCAGCCCAGTCAGAATCCGAAAAGGCATGAATATCTGATGAAGTGGACTTGGAGAGCTTCAAACCAAAATGCAACGTACCTTTAACATAACGAAGAACGCGCTTGAGCATCGCCCAATGCTCAGTAGTAGGAGCATGCATGTGCTGACACAGCTTGTTGACCGCAAAAGATAAATCCGGACGAGTCACGGTCAGATACTGCAATGCACCAGCCAAACTGCGATAATGCGTGGGATCAGCATAAGGAGTAGAGACCCCGTCAACTACCCGAGCCGAAGAGACCGGAGTCGCAAGCGCCTTACAGTCAACCATTCCAGCACGCTTCAGAATATCCGTCATATACCGCTGCTGAGACAAAAGAATACCATCTGTATCTGAAATAGTCTCAATGCCAAGAAAAAAAGACGGAGAGCCCATGTCTCGAATCTTAAACTCAGTACCCATCTTCGTAACAAGACTCGAAACCGAAGCGAGATCAGACCCCATGACAAGGATGTCATCAACATACACAAGCAGGTACAACTGAACGGCACCACGAGAATAGATAAACAGTGAGACATCGGTCTTGGAAGGAGTAAAGCCAACTGAAACAAGAAAGGCATGGAGGCGATCAAACCAAGCACGAGGAGCCTGCTTAAGGCCATACAAAGAGCGCTGCAGCCGACAGACATGATCAGGAGAATCCTTCGCTTCATAACCGGGAGGCTGCCGCATAAACACCGTCTCAGCCAAACGACCGTTGAGAAATGCGTTGTGAACATCCAACTGCCGAATAGACCATCCACGGGACACAGCCAACGAGAGCAGGAGACGCACGGTAGTCGGTTTGACCACCGGACTGAAAGTCTCAAAAAAGTCTTGCCCGGCCACTTGGTTAAAACCCTTGGCCACCAACCGGGCCTTATGCCGCTCTACCGAACCATCAGCCTTCCGTTTAGTACGGAAGACCCACTTGCAGCCGACAACATTCATACCAGGCTCAAAAGGAACCAACTCCCAGGTCTGATTCTGTAACAAAGCGTTGAATTCAAGATCCATGGCCTCACGCCACTCTGGATATTGAACCGCCTGTGAAAAACAAGTGGGCTCCGGAACAGCAGCCTGAGAGACTAAAGCAACCATCTTAGACCCCTGAGAGCGACTACGTGTAGCCATCACATGAGTCCGAATCATAGGACGTTTAACACGTCGCCCACGAGGAGCACGAACCACAGGCGGGGCCCGATCAGACACAGTACGTGACGAAGATGGCTCAGCAGGAACAGGAGATGTGGGCACCGAAGACAGACACGGCGCTGGTAAAACAGTGGGAGACTGCAAAGAGGGCACCGTCACACGCCCAACACCCCATGGCTCATCAATAGAAGCAGGAGCACCCTGCACAGAAACACCTGAAGCAAACGGATAAACAGTCTCATCGAATCGCACATGGCGACAGATAAAGACTTTGTTAGTATTCAAGTCCAAACAACGATAGCCACGAAACGAAGGAGGGTAACCAAGAAACACACAAGACGCAGAACGAAACTGTAACTTATTTTTATTGTAAGGACGCAACAGCGGAAAGCAAAGACAACCAAAGACCCTCAAGAATGAATAAGAAGGAGGAGAACGATGAACACGAAAATGCGGAGTATCATTCTGTAAGACACGAGTAGGCATCTTATTAATCAGATAGACCGCAGTCTCAAAGGCATAGTCCCAGTACCGAGTTGGAACCGAGGCTTGAGCCATGAGGGCGAGACCGGTTTCAACTATATGGCGATGACGCCGCTCTACCCTACCGTTTTGCTCGTGAGTATAGGCACACGACTGACGATGATTAATACCAAGAGCAGATAAACGAGTGTGTAATTTTTTATATTCTCCCCCTAAATCCGACTGTATAGATAGAATTTTGCGATTAAAGGTACGTTCAACAAGGCTACGGAAATGCTCAAAAATAGCATATAAGTCTGTTTTAGCACGCATAGGGAAAAACCAGATATAACGAGTAAAGTCATCGACGAATAAAACAAAATACTTGTTACCAGAAGAAGAAAGAACGGGCGCTGGGCCCCAAATATCAGTATACAAGAGTTCTAAAACATGAGAAGTAGACGACTCAACCCGTGGCAGAGGGAATCGAGAAGATTTCCCTAACTGACACGCTGGACAAACAGACAATAAATCACGAGTAATATTCGAACTAAGAGAACTAGAATGCAAAATTTGACGCAAGACACGACCATGCGGATGACCCAGCCTGTTATGCCAAACCGCAGATGAAACCCGAGCAACCAAGGCAGAAGGCGAACGAGGCAAGGAAACAGGCCAGGAGTAGAGACCACCCGACGCACGACCTTTATATAGAACCGCCTGTGTGGTACGATCCTTCACAACAAAACAGTCGGAATAAAATTCAAAGAAAACATTATTGTCTTTAGCAAATTTTTGAACAGATAGTAAATTTGCAGACAGACCAGGAACATGTAATACGTCAGACAACTGAAACAAACGACTAGGAGTAGCTACCGAAGCAGAACCAATACCAACAATATCCATACCTGTACCATCACCGACCCGTAGAGAATCTGAGCCAGTATAATCCGCAGCAGTGGACATCAAAGAGGCCTCCGGAGTGGCATGAGCAGAAGCACCCGTATCCGGTAGCCAGTGGTGCGGCGCCAGCGAGTCACCCGTATCCGAATACGCGACATGCGCCTGAGGAGCTGGAGACGGCGTATATCGCCGGTAACAAGTCACAGCAGAGTGACCGCCGGCGTTGCAAATTTGACACCGCACTCCGCCGCGACCCCGGCCACGGCCACGCCCACGATGACGACCACGACCGCCGCTGCCGCCACCACGGGAAGAAAACTGCTGCTGTTGCGGCTGACTACCAGCGCGACCACCACGCTGAGCCGCCATGGCCACTGGAACCGCCGCTCCACCATACTCATCGGCGCAAATAAACTCCTGGGCAGTAAGGTAGTCCGACAATTCCGTTAGCGTCACCGGAGCACCACGCGTCAAGCCAGCAACGAAAGGTCGGAATTCCGGCCGGAGGCCCCGAAAGACGTAAAGATTTTGATCGTCTAACGAAACCGGCCGACCGGCCAAAGCAAGATCTTCAACCAGAATCCTTGCTCGCCCAAGGTAGTCGGTGATCGACGCATCCCCCTGCCGGAGCGCCTGGAACTGGGTAAGCAAGCTGAGAGCTCGCGTTCTCGTCGACGATCCAAGCGACTGCTCAAGGGCAATCCACAGCAGCCGCGACGTCTGCTTCCCAATGGCGTGGTGCATGACATCTTCGGAGAGCGAAGAAATCAGCAGCGAGAGAACCGCCTGATCCTGCCGCAGCCAAGCCGCCCTCGCCTGAGATGCCGCCGACACAGCAGCAGCATAATCACCAGTCGTCGTTGCTGCCGGCACCGCCTGAGAAGTTTCCGCCGCAGCAGCAGAACCGCCAGTCGACTCCACAGCAGCTTGATCAGCCGGCGAACCAGCAACTCTCGGCAAAGGAACGACGGGGCACGGAATAGATCCATCAACGTACCCCAGCAACTCTTGGCCACGTAAAAATGGCACCATCTGTGTCCTCCAGAACAGGTAATTGCGGGAAGATAATTTTAATGAGACGAAGTGGTGGGCAGACGAGAGAGAGGTATGAACCGGGGATGGTGGAGTGAACATGGTCGCATCGGTAACAGTCCGTTCAGAGGAAGCGGGAACAGATCCGTCAACAGAACCGATGGCTGCCATGTCAAAACCTGAAGAGCAACTGATACCAAATGAGGATTGATTAATCTGACGTGAATAGTTCAGAGAGTAGTTACAAAGATAATATAAGACTAGACTACTAATACTAGAGTCCTAGTGTAACACAAACATATAAGCCCTAATAGTTTGGACTTTAATGTTGAGCTTAAAATGATTATGTTTGAAGTGGTAATGCTAAAACCTATTGGGCTGATAGTCAAAGTCGGTGTGATATATGCTAACATTTCTATTGAGAACGGGGACAAATATACCAAATACTTCACAATCTTGCATATCAGTGAACGACTTTTAGGTTTTAATATGCGAGTATATTGGGCTCAGTTTTAGCCCAACTACATTTACATAGAAGCCCAATTTGTAGAATGAAAAATACCTATCAGCTCAGTAGTAGATGGCGGATTCCACTGAGGCGGAGAAACTCCCCAAAAACCCTAGCTCCCTATCATCTCCTTCATTCGCTATAAGTACCAGCACTCTCCCAGTATTGCCTATGCCCTTCTCAAACTTAGTTTGTAGCATTTCTCATTCTCCATTTGTATAGTTTGGTAACCCAGAGTTCCAATCTTTGTTTCTATTTTGATTTGATGGTTAGAATTGTATTGTTTTGGGGGTTTATCTGTAAATGTAAATCTTCATGTTTGGGGCCGATGATTAAAGTTTTCAATTGACAAGCATATGTCTGAATTTGTATTATGTTGCTAACATTAATCTTCTCTATGAGGTCGCCTTTCTGCTCTCAAATTTTCTTAGTTTTAATTTTTCTTCTAAAAGACATTTTTTTTAATTTTTTTTAATTTTCTTTTACAGTTTTTCTAACTATTATTTATAAATGCCAATGATGATTATAGTGGAAATGTGTTCATGATAAATCCTGATTACAACAACACTACTGCCTTCCTTCTGAGGCATTTTAAAAAAATATCTTATTGCAAATAGTTTTGCAAACATTTTTGAATGATTTTTTTTTTTTGAAAAACCTGTTCTTTTTGTGCTAGAAAGAGTCATGTGATGATTTTTTGCATAGTTCAAATGATAATCTTTGTGATTAAACAAATTTGTCTTTCGCTCCTATCTGATGACTCAACTTTTATTTTTACATTTTGTAAAAGATTTTATATTTTTTGAACTACTTGTTTGTGTTTAATTTCTTCTTGGTTAGTTTTTTTAATGAAGTTGTTGGACTGTGATGATTTGTGATTTGGTCTCGTTCGTCGTAATTGTGTTTAATCACATTGACGACCATCCTGATATATCACCACCCATAAACTGAGTCCACCAATTAATATAGTCATTATTTATGCTTTACAGGTGTGATAGGATTTACACTTCCAACATTCTTGTGAGTTAGTTTTGAATGGCATTGTGATTTTAATGTTTCTCTTTCTGCACGTTCTGATTATTTTGAATGTGTTTTGAGATGAAATATCCCAGATATTGAAAATTACTAGTGCAGGGATGGATTCTTGCTAAGTGATTGAGACATTGTCTTTGATAGCTGTACAAATCCTCTAAGAAGTTCGCAGCACTCAAGGTTTCAATTTTCCAATTCTTTCTTTTATTTTATATTTTATAAAATTTAGGTATACTGAAGTGAGGTGATGATAGAATTCATGTCTGTCAATCCACTGATACATTTGTGTGATGTTATACATGAATCCCGACAGGTTCTGATCACTTCATTTACAGTATTTGTGCCTTCTGTGTCCTTTTTTGTTTTGCATAGAAGCCTGATTTGTAGCTTGAAAAATACACATATGCTTGGTAGTTGGTAGTGGATTCCTAATTCTTTCATTATCTACAAGTACCATCATTCTCCAATTATTTTTGTCTTTCTTGAACATTAGGTTTTGTTGGTTCTATATCTCCCTTTGTGTATTTGGGTAAACCAAAGTGTCAATCTTTGTTTCTATTTTAATTTTGCTTTGATTATTAGAGTGTATATGTTATTGAGTTTATAAATTTTCAGATTTGGGGCTGATGATTAAAGTATTTAACTGACAAGCATATGTCTGAATTTTCTTATGTTGATAATTCTAATCTTCTCTATGAAGCCACCTTTCTGTTTGCAAATTTTCTAAGTTTGATCTTTTGTGTCTTTATGAGAAATCATGATTACAAGTATTTACAACATTATTACTTCCTTCCTTGAGTCTTTTTTTAATCTTTTTGTAAATGTATTTGGAAACTCATTTAAATAATTTTCTGTTTTTTTTTAGAAATTTAAATCTTTTCATGGTGAAAGGAGTCATATGATGATTTTGTGCATAGTTCAAATGATAAATCTTTGTGATTAAAAAAATTTGTCTTTCGCTCCTATCTGATGACTCAACCTTTTTTTTAATTGTTCCTTTTTCATTTTTGAAGTACTTGGGGTGTGTTTGGTTGTTGGGTTTAGGCATAAGGAATGGATATGAAAATGATTACTTGTGTTTGGTTGATAGGTTTTGTAAATGCTACTATGGGTTTGGAATACCCCCATTAATGAGAAAACTCATACCCTTATTAAATAAGGGTTTCATCTCCCTTCCTCCTTTCTTCCCCAACTATTAATAATTATTTCCATTCCATCCAACTACCAAACATGATAAATACTTTCACCAAAACCCAGTACTATTACCAAGTATTTGATACCCATTCCGATTCCCATTTGCGAACCAAACGCACCCTTAGATTGTTCTTAATTGCTTTTAGGTTTGCTTTGTTTTTTTATTAGGATTGTGATTGTGATGATTAGTAATTTATTGGTCTTGTTTGCAGTAATTGTGTTGAACCACATTGACAAACGTTCTATGATACTAATATATCAACACCCTTACACCCATAAACTGAGTCCAACAATTGATCTAGTCTTTCCTATGCATGTGTGCACATGTTTCTTTCCATGTGTGATAGGATTTAAATTTGAGCATTCTTGTGAGTTATTTTGAACATTTATTGTGATTTTAATGTGTTTTGCCTTTTGCATATTTTGATCGTTATGGACTAGTACCAAGATCGAGTCCTAGACAAGCAGATCTCATTTTAACAGCAGGAACAGTAACAATGAAAATGGCCCCCTCCTTAGTGAGATTATATGAGCAAATGCCTTAACCAAAATATGTTATTGCTATGGGAGCATGCACAATTACAGGAGGGATGTTCAGTACCGATTCATATAGTACTGTTCGCGGAGTCGATAAGCTAATTCCTGTAGATGCCTATTTGTCGGGCTGTCCACCTAAACCGGAAGCAGTTATAGATGCTATAACAAAACTTCGTAAGAAAATATCTCGAGAAATCTATCAAGATCGAATGAAGTGTAATTTTACATGGCTAAGTTTCTTAGGGTTTTTAATAAAATAATTGTAAGATTGCGATCGGCAACCATTTGTGCATCTTAAATGAATCTTCAGTTTGGTGATAGAGAGAAACTTGAGCTTGCAAAGCATGGACATCTACAAAGGGGAAGTGAACTGATCCCAACTCCAACCTTAGTATCTATAAAATTTAAAAATGGAGACAATCCATTTAGGATAGAGGCATGAAGTCATATCACCATTGCCTTAATCTCTATTTTTAAATTCTTTAAATATTAGGGTTGCCCTTGATTTCAATGCCCCTTTTGGATGTGCTTGGATTGTTGCTTGCATACTTGTTTATTTCCTCCTAACAAACACTGTAATTTCTCCCATCATTGAATTGCATTGGAATTGAATTCCAATTCATGACAACCAAACACCCCATGATTTGTAGATTGTTTCACCAATTGGAAGCTGGGTTTTTTGAAGGAAATTAAAGCTTCTTTAAAGTCATTTATGGTCTGCATGAAAATACAAAAGTATGAAAACATGAGTAGGCAAAAGACAAGTGCGTGGTAATTTTTGCCAAATTAAAGCCACAAAGCATACACAACCTGAAGTGGGTCGTAGCTTTTGGCATAATTGCTACTAACTTTTGTCTACCTTTGTCTTTTGTATACTTTTGTACTTTGACTTAACTATGAAATTGTATTGAAATTCAAATTTTATAATTTTTAATTAAGCTATTCAGTATTGACTGTTACTCTTCTTTATGTTCCTAACTAAAAAAGAAATAAATATTAGAGTAAGGCCAATGCACTTTTTGGGGAGGTGAGAAAAGAGAGAAGAAAAAATAAAAGTGTAAAAGAAATAGTAAAGCCCACCCAATGCTTTTAATTCTCTAAAAAACCACAATGCAATGCCATATCTTAACAGTTGAACTCTCATCTTCTTTGTCATCTCTCTACCTCTCTAAAAGACCCCAATGGCCTTACACTAAGTATAAATATTGGAAATGTGTGGTGTATTCATTTCCAATATTTATGCTTCCTGCATTTTTTTGTTTGTTTATTGTTATTCCCATGTTTTCAATTTCATCCTTAATTGGTCAGATGAAACGCATGTTAGATGGGTAATTTGCATCTGATATTTCTTTGAAGTTAGATCACCTTGGAGAACTGATGTCCTTGTATTAGTTTTGTTATCTGTTTAATGATGTTTGTTTTACCCCGTCATATACTTCCATGTGTTTCAACAGTATGCATTGGTGTTGAGAAGATACATTGTGAGGCATCAACAGTTGGAAGAAATGATATGATATGTTACTGCTTGACTATAATACTAAACGCAATCTTAAACCTGAATAGTGTTGATCCTATTAGATGGTTGCCTGTTTCACACACTCAGCCTGTCAAGCCACCATTAATGTGTTCGGTTTAAATCCACAGTTGTTATTAACCACAATAGCTTTAGCTGCCATATTCATCCTTTTTGTTGCAGTTCTTGAACTTTTTGGTATAGTCTGGCTTTTAATGTGAAGGTGCTCGCCCATTCTGGTTGGTTATAGTAGAGCCTGCCATTTCTAGCAGGCTTGAGAAAGAACTCTTCATTATTTCTTCATTATGATTGGCTCTATGCACATTTTCTTCTAACTATATTATTTATAAATGCCAATGATGATTATAGTGGAAATGTGTTCATGAGAATTCATGATTACAACACTACTGCCTTCCTTCTGAGGCATTCTTTTTAAAAATCTTATGGGAAATGTTTTTGCAAACTCTTTTGAATGCTTTTTCCCGTTTCTTTTCTAACTTAATTTTTTTGATCTAGAAAAGAGTTGTATGATGATTTTGTGTATAGTTCAAATGAGAAACTTTGTGATTAAACAAATTTGTCTTTTGCTCCTATGATGCCCAACTTCTTTTGTTTGTACATTTTATAAATATTTTATGGCCCTGTTTGGTAAAATACTTAGCTTATTAGCCAATTTTGGCTTATTTGACTACTATTAGATAACAACCATTTACCAAATAGGCCCAGTATGTTTTGAACTAGTCTGGCAATGTTTTGGAACAAGAACTATTTTTGGTGTTTTGACTATGTCAAAATGCCAAAAATGGTTGATTAGTCATTTACCAAGTTTGGTTGAAATTTGAAGTTTCAAAATAGCTTGGGAAAGAAGCCCAAAATGCCAAACACTCCCATGAGATATGGGGGAGGGTGTTGGGGGAAATTTAACCTTCGGAGAGATTGTTCTCTTTGGAGATCTTGCGTGCTTGAACGCTCCATTGTGGTGTGAGATAGTTTCACTTTGAGTTTTAAATGAATAATTAGATGATTATTATTTAAAAAACTCATGGTGGGGGACAACTGTCCCACACACAAAAATGGCATGTGCATCCATGCGTGAGATTAATCTTTAGAGTAAAAGCCTCTCGTGACACTAAACCTCCCTCTCCATTCCCTTCTTTCTTTTGTATTTTTTCTTCTATTTTTATTTTATTTTTACTTCGATGCTAAATGTTTACAAAAAAAAAGAGAAGAAAAAACTAAAAAGAATGGATTGGTAACCACTAGATGTGTCTATTGTCTAGCCAGTGATTGGATTTTTTGTTTGGTTTTTGCATGGCTCTATTTACGTCAATTGTTTTAAATCCTGGTAGATGAACTTTCTTCTCATTTTTTGGTCCATCTCCCCTGAAAAATACTTTGAATGCATGATCAAAAGCATAAATCATGGTTTGCGGACAAACGTGGCGCTGTTTGTGCCAGTGGCATTCTAGCTAATGGTAAGTCCCATCAAGAATAGGGCTGTTGTAGCAAATGCATAGTAGTTGTTAAGGCTATCTTTATCCCTGCAAATAATTTTGCTTTCAGAAGTGGGTTTTACTTTCAAATTACTAAATTTGTAATTCATTTATTATTCTCATTGCAAATTCAATTTTTAAAGTGAACATTAACTATTAGCAGAAATAAACATAAAAAGTATTTGGGGCAGCTTTTGCTGTCATTTGGTAGCAAAAGCTGCCATTAGCAAGCTTGCAACAGATGCAAACTTGCATCGACGTGTACATAAAAAATAATTTATTTTTTTAATTCGCATCATTTAGCAACTGATCTTTGGCTGGGATGAGGACAGCCTGATGAGGACTAGCCTAAGGCTGTCCTCATCCCAGCCAATACACTACTTGCTAATTGTGGAATAAAAAAAAAAAAATTTAATGCACCTGGTTACTAAGCTTGCTAATGGTAGCTTTTGTTGCCAAATGGCACCAAAAGTTGCCTCACATGTACCTTTATTATACTTTTTTTTTGGTTAATACTTTAATGTTATATATTAATTTTTACAAATGATGAAATTATGCCCACTTTGAAAGTTGATTGGATTTGCAGGAATGTAGAGTGAATAGTAAATGAATTGCAAATTTAGTGACTCATTTTTGAAAGTAAGAGAGTATTGTAGATTTGTAGGTGTAATTGGGTAAGGAGGCCATCTGCATTTGCAATTTTTTCTCACCTTTCTATTTTTCTAGGTTTGTCCATGATCAAATGTTTCCTAAAATTCAGTTGTAGAACTTCATTTTTCTCTCTCCTTCAACACATTAGTTCCTAAGGTGAAAACCCCCAATGGAAAACACTTTGAAAACCCCTATTGGGAAAGCTTTTATTGTTTTTTATTTCCATTTTTTTTTATATATTTTAGAAATGATGTTGCTATATCATGCTGTGCATCCCAACAGGTGTTGATATTGTGTGATCATAAGAGTTCATTTGTCGACACTAATACTGTGTGATGTTAAACATAAATCTGACTGGTTCTGATCACACCATTTGCAATAGCTATGCATTCTGCATCTTTTTTATTTGTTGTCTATCCAGTTGGATTGTGACAATAGTATGCGTTGGTGTTGAGAAGATACATTTTGAAACATCTACAGTTGGAAGAAATGAATATGGTACATTAATATTTGACTATAATACTAAACACAATCTTCAATCTGAATAGCTGTGATCCTATTATACGGTTGCCTGTTTCACTCACACACTCAGCCTGTCAAGCCACCAATCTGCACGTGGAGTGGCCTCTGAATCACCATCAATACGTTCGGTATTAAATCCGCAGTTACTAATCAGAGTAGCTTTAGCTGCATATTCATGCTTTTTGTTGTAGTTCTTGAACTTTTTGGTAGTCTGGCTTATTAAGGTGAAGGTGCTTGACCCATTGTGGTTGCTTATAGTAGAGCCTGTCATTTCTGTTAGGCTTGAGAAAGAACCCTTCATTATTTCTTTGTGATGATTGCCTCTATGCACATTGTCTTCTTGGTTTTTATCCATTTTGGTATTCAAGGCGGGGCGTTGATCATTATCTGGTAAGGTTTTGTAAGAGCCATTTGTTTTTTCTTGGTAAACTCTTTGCAGGTCCTCTACTGGGTTTTCATCTGTACTGGGAATCAAGGCAGAGCTCTGATCATCATTTAAGATTCTCTTTGCGTCGTTGATGAAGCCAATGGCACGCCACGCATCTGCATCGAGCTCCTGGGCGAAACGCCCATTTCTTCCATGATTTGAAGCAACTCTTCTGCTTTCCATGGCTGCTTTGCTTCTCCACAGCCCCAAATCAGTGTCTCTAAAATGTTCAAATTGGGCTACACATCCTGCCGTATCCTTGAGGCATCCTCCATTTTCCATTTTGGCTGCACTGCACCACCACTGATGGTTGTGGGTGAACATTACCTCGTTCGGGTGTGCACCGTGGGTGGCCATAACTTCCAAGACCGCTTTTGCTTTCTCAGGGTCCACAGCGCTTTCGCTTTCTCAGACTCCCCAGTGTGGACATAGCCTTTGGCAAGGATGCTGAACGCAAGGTTACCGGGTTCAATGCCAGACTTGATCATGTCTTCAAACATTTCCTTGCATTAATACAATCGGCCTGCTGAGCTCCACATGCGGTTTCACTCCAAATTCTTCCATCAATGTTAGTGTCTGCTCATTTTTTAACAAGATTGTAATGAAAACACATTCAAGATTAAGGTGCAATTAATCAAATGTACGGAGAGTATGCTGTCTCTCTGTTTTCCTTTGATGGATACCCAAGTTTGACTTTTAAGAGTGCGGTCTATTGGCTTTGATATGGTTTATTCAATGTATACTTTTAATAGTGATTGTAAATTTCTTTTTCCTGAGGGACAAAAGAAATCTGCATAGCTGCATCGTATTAGACGGATATGAGTTGACTGATAAGTAATGTGTCATCATATGTCATTAAAAGTTCTAGGGCAAACTAAGGCCTTCCTCAATTGTTAAGTTTTTCGCACAAGTTTTTATGTTCTACTTAAGAGAGAAGGAGAAACAAAAAGTAAAACAATAAAGAAAAAAGAAAAGTACAAAAGCAAATGTCAGAAAATTTATGGATTAGTTTTTATGCATACAAATTTGTGTCAAAATTAACAAATGGAAAAGGATAGCAAAAAATTATTTAATAAGTCACTATTTTGCATCAAAATGTTGAAGGAGTGTTAGACAATTAGTTGTTAGAGAAATAAAATATAATAATAAATAATAATAATAACAAAAAAAAAGAAAAAAAAAAAAAGGCAAAGGTGAGCTCTTATGAGTCCCTTTGTGACTGTGAATTGTTATTCATCCATTCGATATTTTTCACTTTCTTGTATCATAATTATTTAAAAAAATTACATTTTAGCTCCTTATATATCATGAGGGTTGTTTATTAGTTATTTTCGTCCTTTGAATCGTAATAAAAATGTCAACATCAAACTTTTGTGAGAAAGAATAAGGGACCGTTTGGTTCACGGAATGTCATATTACCTTAAAGAATGTTAGATTGCTGGGAATGTTGGATTCTGTGTTTGGTTAAATATGAGATATGTAATATAAAACTGTTTGGTTGAAGAGATGTTTTTTATATTATTATGGTTAATTTACTTTATTGCCCCTAATATTTTTTCATGCATTTCAATGAATGAAGTTAAAAATTATTTTAGTTATTCATGCATTTCAATATGTATTATTCTCAACCTCTAATAAGGCATTAGTTCTATTTTTGTAAATAATGATCTCAAAATAAGGTACAATACAGAGATGATAAAAACTCAACAATAACATGTAAATGATATCAATGATAGCAATATGCTTCTCTAGATTGCAATTGTCTTTCACTACAGTCATACTCTCTATTCCTTGTAAGTTAAATTATTTAGAATTGTTGTGTTATCTGGACTAAGGTTTCTTGCATATAATATAATGGGTGATGGTAGAAGGGCAAAATTTGTAAAATTCCATGGGAATCTTACATCACCTAATGAAATGGATGGCATCACATTCCCTCCAAATTTAAAAAAATGCTTAAAATAATATTTCATGGAAAAGTTAGATAACTTCAACCAAACATAGGAATCTTCTATAACTGGCCAAATATAACCTTTGTTATCCTAGATAACCCGAACCAAACGCCCCCTAAAAGTTAAAGATAGAATTTAAGAGGATAAGTGTATTTTTCTTTTGTATTATCAAAATTGAGATTGTGTAGTGTGTACTATTCTGCCTAAAAAAACGGTGTGTATTCCGTACATATCACGAGGGTTGTTTACTTATTTATTGTTGAATTTATCTTGGCTTAAAATTTTAGAGAGAGTTGAGTCAAAAAAAGAATTTTAGAGATAGAAAAAGAGAGAGTGTGTATGTTGAAATTTGAAAATCGTGGACTGCAGAGAAAAAGAGGAGTTTGAAATTGGGTTCGTAAAGGTAAATGGGAGATGAGCAATCGGGGGCGATGGGTTTACTGGGCAGCACCAGCAGAGAAAGAGATAGGGAGCTTCTAATTCCAGGGGCTGAAACCGTCGACGGAGATGATCATGACGCCGCGTGTTCACAACATCATCACTCCGGCCGAGATGTGAGACAACAAATATACTTCTATTTAAAAAAAAAACCGGAAATTTTCAATTTAAAGTGCTGATTTAGCATAACTTGAAATTTGTCAATTTAAGTGCAAAATTTAGCAGAAGGAAAGAACACTTTTTTTCCCCCTTTTGGTATCATATGTGTAGCTTGTCCAGGGATTAAATTGTTATAACTACTGTTTCTGCTGCGGTTTAGGGTTGGTCAGGGTTGCATGATGGTGGGTATTTCTTGAATTGCATATTTGCATGGATAGGACTCGGATATTGAAAGGTTTGGTTTTTGTTTGGAAGCATGACCTCTTGATTATGGTTCCTGTTTTTTAGTCACTGGAGAGCTGAAAGAAGCGGCAATTGATTGTTATTTTGTGTTCATTTGACCATTGCTTTGTGTTTTAAACACTAAATGAATATCTGGGCACTGTTGTTGTCTGGAAACTTTGTACTCCGTTTACCCATTCCTTTTTGAGTGATTTTAGATTCTTAGTGGTGGCTGAAAGAAATCAAGAGATGCTGGAAGATTAAATGGCATCATGGTTTTGTATAATTGTGTCATGAATCCTAGCATCTTCTTTGGACTTGTTGAAGCTTGTTCATGGGAGCTTTGACTGCTGGAAGTATTTTGATTCTTCAAGTTATTGAGCTAGATGAAGTTACAAAGATTGAACAATTGTTTGTTTGGTTGGTACATTTTTATATGAGCCACCATTTTGTTAGCAAGCTTCATTGCTAACATTGATGGAAGCTTTAAGCTTTAAAAATCAAATTTTCTGGTAGCATTTTCTGTACTTCTTTCAATAATGGAATGCTGCTCATGGATAGCAAAAGGCCAAAACTTCATTGTAGCCCTTGACTATTACTCATGAGGGTCCCAATGAATCAGAATGAATGTAGCAAAAGTGCTGAAGCCAAATTGCTTTTGTTTTCAAAATACAATGTTGCAAGGGCCAACCTTACTGGTACTTTGATCACCTAAAAGACCTTGCTATCCAAAACTGGGAGTCCATTTTTCATATGGCCTAACCCAAAAAAGGCATAATTGAGTGAATTAGCTTCTTACATGCTGGCTGCCAATGACTGCAGCTGAGCCTGCAACTGTTGCACCTAGCAGATAAGCAGAATTTAAAGGCCACCAGTCTTTATGATCCAAGGGCATCCCATAGAGCCTGGGAGATTCCCATTAGAGAAAGAAACTACTCAAACTGAGTCCATAGTATCCAGTTTACTATTCACACTTTTTGTCATATTCATATTTGAGCCACCGTTTAGAATTTACTGTTAATACATTTTAAGCCACTTTTCACTAACTTGTTTGAGCTGAACTTCGGTGGTAACTGGTCTTGCTTTTGAAGACGTGATTATGCTATTGCCTCATTTTTTTAATGCTACAAAATTGTTTATTTCTAACAACAGCATAGAAGTTATTCTTACTGTAGCATTTCTTAAAAGTCCTTAAAAGACTAAAACTTTTGCTTACCCTTTATGATGTGAGAAAAAGCGGTTTAATTCTTTCTTTTTTTGTTTTCATTGTAGACTTTCTACAAAGTTGCCAGGAGCTGGGCTTCAAAAAAATTCATGACTGGATGGTGAGAATATTTTTGGTTCTCTCTAATTTTTGAAACCCAGTATATGTGCAATGTGCAAGTAGTTTATACTCTTTGTTACATTTGTGTTGAATACATAATTAATGTTACTTGTATTTACCCGCATAAAAGGATCTTTGCTAACTAGTGCTAATTAAATTTGCTAGTGCATAAATGGATCATTTCTATCTAGTGCTAATTAAATTTGGTATGTAGCAAAGACTTTTAGCTAGAACCAGGGAAGTTTTAGTTGGGAACGATTCAATTAAGATACTTAGGGCTTGTTTGATTCAATAATCCCTTTATTATTCAATCCCAAACACTGGGATAAATACTGGCACCTCTCCCTCCCCCCCTAAATTAAAAAAAAAACAAAAAAAATCCCATTATAAATTTTGCATAGATTTTTGTTGGCCTATAGCAATAAATTTGGCACAATAATCAATTTTTAGAAGGTTTTGGCCATTATCAAACTTTGAAGGATTTTTAAAATCATTTTATAAGATATTTTTTTGGTTAGTCAATTCAGTCATACCTATTCCATTTTCTCTTCATCCTCTCTGAACATGGATCCAAGTGTTTTTTCCCCTTTAAATGATAATACTGAGAAACAATGCTAAAAGATTTTATTTTCAGCCCTAAATTACACTGGTATGGTTTTTATTTTATAGGTAGTATCATGGTATGCTAGTAACCAGTGAGATATTTGTCTATTGTGAAGTGAAGAACCTCAAACAAAGGGATAATATTAAAAGTGAGATAGGAGAGTAATAATCCACAGTGACTCTTTGCCAACATAATTGTTGAAACTTGAAAGTTGGCTGCTCTTTGCCATTGACATATGCCTTTGTTCAAATGAAGCTGTGCATATATGCATTCTCAGGAATGCTTTTATTGTATTCTGGTAGTCTATTTAGTGTTGATTAGTACTGTAATTAGTGTTTGCTCATCATTTTGTGCAGTGTAATCCTATTTCCTATAGCAGTCACTTTCTATTTGACATGGTGGTTTATTCATTTTGTGGATGGATTTTTCTCTCCAATCTATGCTCACCTTGGGATCAATGTATTTGGTAAGCACATTTGCCCTTCACTAAGAGATCCGGTAGCTAGTTTTGTTCTTAATGAGTAATTTCTTATTGTATTTAATTTGTAATAATTGCTATGCTAGACAACAAACATTATGCCTGAATAATCAGAGAATAAAGTGTGTTGATGAAGCTTGATGCACACACATTTAGACCAGTTCTTAACTTTTCTACCTTTATCGTTATTTTGTGTAGGTAAAAAAATCTCGAGACATTATTTTGCTCATACTCGTAAATATCTTGTTAAACCACTGTTAACCTGGAGTTTGTTTGACATTTTTATTTGATCTCACTTTGTCAGGTCTGGGATTTGTGACTTCAATCACCTTTATCTTCTTGGTTGGAGTATTTACGTCTTCATGGTTGGGGGCATCAGTTTTGAGTCTCGGGGAGTGGCTCATCAAAAGAATGCCATTTGTTCGTCATATCTATAATGCCTCTAAACAAATTAGTTCTGCTATATCTCCTGGTATTTTATTGGATGTTAGAATAATAATCTAGAGCAATGTGTATCCTAGAGCAATGTGCAGTCTTGAGCATTGTGCTATTCCTAGAGGAGTGTGATAGTCTTGAGCAATGTGTAGCTCATGATTATATATATGTTAGTGTGTACTGCAGAAGTAAGAAGAGTAAAAATGTAGTCCAGAAGGCAGCAAGTCTGCTGCAGAGTGTGTGTCTGTGCAGCAGTACAGTGTGTGTTTTCTAAACAAAAATATAAAGAGTTTTCTTTTGTGTTCTATTTTATAACATGGTATCAGAGCGAGAGGAGAGTGTCTGCAGCAGACTTCGTTCCAAAGCTGCCGCCGTCGTCGTCGCTGCCGCAGAAGGAAACCAAAGCTGCCGCCGTCGTCGTCGCTGCCGCAGAGGGAAAGAAGC
>CM008335.1:33558695-33572523 GCA_002525835.2 Ipomoea batatas
CCTGGAGTTTGTTTGACATTTTTATTTGATCTCACTTTGTCAGGTCTGGGATTTGTGACTTCAATCACCTTTATCTTCTTGGTTGGAGTATTTACGTCTTCATGGTTGGGGGCATCAGTTTTGAGTCTTGGGGAGTGGCTCATCAAAAGAATGCCATTTGTTCGTCATATCTATAATGCCTCTAAACAAATTAGTTCTGCTATATCTCCCGGTATTTTATTGGATTTCATGTTGAAATTCTATTTTACCAGATGGCTTTCCATGAGACAGATCATTAGTACTCTGCTCCTACTTTATTTCAGATCAGAACACACAGGCTTTCAAGGAAGTGGCCATCATAAGGCATCCACGTATTGGCGAATATGCTTTTGGGTTCATCACCTCATCTGTTGTCCTTCAGGTATGCCAATTACTTGGATGCTTTTGTTATTCTCGTAATTTAAGCTATTCATTTTATCAGTTTATTAGAAGGCTGCCGGGAATCTTTAGGATGTTACCATTATACTTTAGCCATGAAAAGGCTAGCTCATGATTTCTTTTGAGCTATAATGTGTAGTTATTTTGTATTCAGTTTTTAAGAATTTTGTTAATAATTAATCTAGGTTTTGTCGACACCCCCCCCTCATTAATCTAGTCTTTATTTATGCATATATGCACATGTTGCTTGCTTTCCATGTATGATGGGATTTACACTTCGAACATTCTTGTGAGTTGGTTCTGAATGTCAATTGTGATTTTAACGGTTTCCCTTTCTGCTATTCTAAACAGAATTATGCAGGAGATGAAGAGCTATACTGTGTGTATGTTCCTACAAACCATCTCTACATTGGTGATGTTTTCCTAATCAATGCAAACGATGTTATCAGACCAAATTTGTCTGTTCGTGAAGGAATCGGTAAGGGACATTCTTATTTTACCATTTGTCAAATTTGCTTTACAGAGGATGAAATTGAACTTCTAGTGTCTGTCCAAGTATATTATTTGGTTGACTTTGGTACTAAGCTCTTTTTCTGGGAACATTCCTTAGGGGAGTACGAACTAGGAAGTATTTGAATTATCAGAAAAAATACGACAGTAGCTTCTAGCCATACTAATAAACATTTCCGCAAAATTGACAGAAGATTTTTTTTTTTTTTTGGGAGTGACGAGGGACGGGATAAACCTTGCCTTGTGACCTTAGCCGGCAAAGGATCCAAAGGATCACAAGGAGATAAACCAACCTAGGCTACCTCTAGCTTACCGACTCAAACCAAGAAGGCCAATAGGCCGCTTCTGCTGGGAGTCGAATTTGTAATCCTGTGGTTACCAAATCAACAGCTTGACTAATTTGGTTGGGGTTGCCCCCACAGAAGATTCTTCATAATGGATTTGCACGTGTCTTATTTCTCATTGCAGAGATCGTCGTATCTGGTGGCATGTCAATGCCGCAAATTCTATCAACTCTGGATTCGAGAACTATTGAAGTCGATAGGACTAGATCTGTCAGAAGTTGAGACCAAAGGCAATGACTTTTGCATATGGTCCACAAATTGGCGAACTTTTTCCATGTTGCAGACTCGGCATCATCTCTAATACGTTATAAATATCGAACATGTCTGATTCGGATTGATTTATGTAACAAATGCCAGTGTACAATTAGGAAGGTAGGGGCTGTATGGAAAAGTAGTTGATTAGTAGTTCTACACTTTAAAATTTTATATGCTGCAGGTTGCATTTCTTGTAATTACAACTGCTCTCAAGGCAGGATTAATAATTGTAAACCCTGCTGTTCTGTGTTGGGCTGTACATACAGATGGCCATACTGTCTAATTATATGGTACATGTGAAAGTTGACTAAATAAAAGCCTCGGTTCAAGTTATCTAAGGAAGGTTATATTTGTTTGGGAATATAAGATTTTTATGTGTGGTTCAGATTATGTAACTTCTTGTAGAATGTAATTTAACGTCCATATAATATTTTTAGCTATTTGAAGAGAAGGATAGTGATCATATGAAAATTACTCTCTCCATAAGTACATGAGAATCAATCTAGTGCATTAAAAAAATTCGATCTATGGATTAAAGTAGTTGGGAGTTCAAAATTCGCGTGTGCAGGGCATGTGTTGTGTGCATATTCTATTATCCTATGTTGCCCACAACACATGCTTAATATGCACATGCGAATTTTGGACTCCCCAATTGAATTGATCTCATTCATAGATATGTTTTTTTTAATGCACTAGATTGATTTTTATGGACTCATGTGATAACATCACCTTGAAGAGAATGTAAGATACTCTTCACTTTCTTAAGTACTCTCACATTCTCTTATCGTTTTACTAATTTTGCCATATTGACTCATTGGTATTTCTCCATCCGAAAGACATACAATATTTTTAATGTTCAAACTCTTAGTTAATTAACTTGAAATCATTTACTATTATATTTTACCTTTATTTTGTTTATTATTTTAATTTTAAACATTATTGAAATACCTAAGGTAATCTAACATCATGAACTAAACACTCCCTAAAAGTTATTCCTTATTAGGAAGTTGACTGCTTCCATTATTGAATACCATTGTATTTGAAAATTCAATCATAGGCATATACCTTTGTCATACATGGTTTAGTTTGAACCGCATTATACAAATCGAATTTTAACTAGAATTGCATGGCTGGTTTCAATTAGGTTGATGTTCTTGGAATATCAAAATTATCTTATAAAAGAAATCCTTATATCAAAATACCTAAAAGTAGTCTAAAACACTAAACAAATTACTTTTAAATGATTTTTTTTTTTTTTTTGGTACTAGTATCTCACTATTACGATATTAATTTTGATGACAAATCATAATATGGGCAAATTATGGCGTAGGTCATAAGACCACTAATAAGTAATAAATGTTCATTTTTATGTACGGAAGGTTTATTTTTATGTAGTATACTTAAAAATGAATATTCAATAAATTAACATGTTGCGTGTTATAAAACTACTAATATATTTCAGGTACATAACCCATACGCTTAAGGTATAGAATAACATAACATGAGACACAGAAATGCATAACACAATACACATACACATGCTTTAGTGCTTTACAGTAAAACAAAAAAAAAACAAACTTGTAACGTGATTGAACAACAAACGGTTACCGTCAAAATTAAAATTTAAAACTATGTCATTTAGGATCATGATCCACGGTATAACGATTCAGTTCGTGGACGATACTCCAAAAACGGTACCGTTTCTTTAAGTAAAGAAACGGCTGCCATCACAATTTAACGGAGCTCTATAAATGAAACTACATGTTATCTCAAATGATACCGCTTCACATTCGTTTTTATATTATCAAATGAATTTGTAGTTATATCAAAATGAAACTGTAGTTGTGTTGAAAGGAAACTGCCGTGTATATAAAATGGAACTAAATAACAATTTCACATATTTGAGTGTATAATTGTATATTGTCCAATGAAACTGTAGTTATTTCGAAATGATACTGTAGTTGTGTTGAAAGGAAACTGCAATGTATATAAAATGAAACTGAATGACAGTTTCACATATTTGAGTGTATAATGTCGAATGAAATTGTAGTTACATCGAAAAGAAACTGTAGTTGTGTTGAAAGGAAACTGCAATGTATAAAAAATGAAAATGAATATGTTACATCAATATAAAGCTATTTTACTCTTAACGACACGGACAAATACCATTTTTTTTTCATTAAAAGAAATAACACCGTTTTGGGCCCTAGTCGTCGGTATAATTTGCGATAACGATTGTTGTCTGAACGACTTTCAAGTTTTAATATGTGAGTATAGTGGGCTCAATTTTAGCCCATCTACATTTACATAGAAGCCCAATTTGTAGCATGAAAAATACCTATCAGTTCAGTAGTAGACGGCGGATTCCACTGAGGCTGAGAAACTCCCCAAACACCCTAGCTCCCCATCATCTCCTTCATTCGCTATAAGTACCAGCATTATCCCAGTGTTGTCTATGCCCTTCTCAAACCTTTGCTTTTAGCATCTCTCATTCTCCATTTGTATTGTTGGGTAACCCAAAGTTTCAATCTTTGTTTCTATTTTGATTTTATGGTTAGAATTGTATTGTTTTTGGGGTTTATCTGTAAATCGTCATGTTTGGGGCCGATGATTAAAGTGTTTAATTGACAAGCATATGTCTGAATTGTCTTATGTTGCTAACATTAATCTTCTCCATGAGGTCGCCTTTCTGCTCTCAATTTCTCTTAGTTTTAATTTTTCTTCTAAAAGATTACAACTTTCTGGGTTTTTTTTCCCAACTATTATTTATAAATGCCAATGATGATTATAGTGGAAATGTATTCATGATAAATCCTGATTACAACAACACTACTGCCTTCCTTCTGAGGCAATTTTTAAGATCTTATTGCAAATGGTTTTGCAAACTCTTTTGATTTTTTTTTTTTGATTTTTTGTTTGTTTGTTTGTTTGTGTGTCTGTGTGTGTGTGAAAAACCTAGTCTTTTTGTGCTAGAAAGGGTCATATGATGATTTTGTGCATAGTTCAAATGATTATCTTTGTGATTAAACAAATTTGTCTTTCGCTCCTATCTGATGACTCAACTTTTATTTATTTATTTTTTTTATTTTTACATTTTGTAAAAGATTTTATATGTTTTGAACTACTTGTGTGTGTTTAATTTCTTGTAGGTTAGTTTTTTTAGTGAAGTTGTTGGACTATGATGATATGTGATTTGGTCTCGTTCGTCGTAATTGTGTTGAGCCACATTGACGACCACCCTAAACTGAGTCCACCAATTAATATAGTCTTTATTTATGTCTTCTAGGTATGATAGGATTTACACTTCAACATTCTTGTGAGTTAGTTTTGAATGTCCATTGTGATTTTAATGTTTTTCCCTTTCTGCATGTTCTAATTATTTTGAATGTGTTTTGAGATGAAATATCCCTGATATTGAAAATTACAAGTGCAGGGATGAGTACTTGCTATGTGCTCGAGACATTGTCTTTGATTGCTGCACAAATCCTCTAAGAAGTTCTGAGCACTCAGGTTTTAATTTTCCTATTCTTTCTTTTATTTTATATCTTGTAAAATTTAGTTATACTGAAGTGAGGTGATGATATAATTCATGTCTGTCAATCCACTGATACATTTGTGATGTTATACATGAATCCCGACAGGTTCTGATCACTTCATTTGCAGTATTTGTGCTTTATGTGCCTTTTCTGTTTTGCATATATGCCCAATTTGTAGAATGAAAAATATCCATTTCCTCAATAGGAGATGGTGGATTCTATTGAGGCTGAGAAACTCCCTGACACCCTAGCTCCTTATTTGTGCTCCTATCTTATGCTTTATGTGCCTTTTCATTTTGATTTGATGATTAGAATTGATGTGTTATTGAGTGTATAAAATTTCAGATTTGGGGCCAATGATTTAAGTATTTAATTGACAAGCATATGTCTGAATTTTCTTATGTTGATAATTCTAATATTCTCTATGAGGCCACCTTTCTGCTCTCAAATTTTCTTACTTTTGATCTTTTCTTTAAAAACATTACAGCTTTTTGTGTTTTATTTCCAATTATTATTTATTTATGCCAATGATGAGTATAGTTGAATTGTGTATATGAGAAATCATGATTACAACAATACTACTGCCTTCCTTCTGAGGCCTTTTCTATCTCATTGCAACTCTTTTGAATGCTTTTTCTGTCTTTTTAAAACTTAAATCCTTTCATACTAAAGGGAGTCATATGATGATTTTGTGCATAGTTCAAATGATAACCTTTGTGATTAAAAAATTGTCTTTCGCTCCTATCTGATGACTCATGACTCAATTTTTTTGTTTTTGTTTTTGTTTTTTTAATTATTCCTTTTACATTTTTTGAATTACTTATGTCGTGCATTTTGTGAGCCTAACTCATTCACATCACTCTGTTATGAGTATCGAGTGCATTCTTCACATCACTCTATTATGACTATCGAGTGCATACTTATATGCCAAGTGAATGAATTTCATTTCAGCCTCAATAGCTGAATTTATATTATTGTTTTTATTAAATGTAGCAACGTGGGGTAGAGGCTGTCTCCCACAATGTTTGTGTTTGAGTAGCATGCCAATATGCTTTTTCTTTGGAGTGAGACTTATTTTCGGGGAATAATCTCCTTTCCTCTCCATTTGTTTTCTTGTGCTTTTTTCCCACTATTGTGCCATGCAAACCCCCACATGGAGGGGACAGGCTGTACCCACCATGTTGCTACATTTAATAAAAAATAAATAATGTAAATTTAGCCTTAATGGAAAAATAGCTGTTGAGGCTTAAATGAAATTCATTTCATATGGCATATGCACTTAACGGTCACTATATACTTTTTTGAAGAAAAAAAATAGTTAACTCTTCACTTTGGATTTTTTTTTGCATCCCTATGACCTTGTTTGGTAAATTGCTTATTAGTCATTTTTTGTCAAAATGCAAAAAGTGTTTGGTAAGTCAACATATGTTGAAGGGGTTTATGATATAGTTGTTAATTGATAATTGATTGATTGGGAATTAAAACAAAATAAATAATAATATAATAATAACAATAACAACAACAATAAATAAAAACAAAAAAATAAAGACAAAGAGGAGCTCTCACCCCCTTTGTGATGGTGAATTGTGACGCAGGATCATTTGATCCCACATTGAAAGATTTTAGGGGAGGAGGGGCGTTGAGCTTCCTTTATAAGAGGAGCTTAGTTCCCTTATTACTTTGAAAGTTGTTCGATGTTTCCCACATCAAATGGGCAACAAAAGTGCCTAGGGAAGCCCTCTTGTAGAGGAGCTCAATGCTCTTCCTCCCCAAATGATCCCACATCACAATTTACAAAGGGGGCATTCAGTATTTTTTTCACCCAACCTTTCTCCCTTATTTCTTCCCCTCTTTCTCTCCCTTTTTCTCCTCCAATGGTTAAAGTTTTCTTGTGGGTTTTTGTTTATTGTTGCATTGTTGGAGGAAATGGAAAAAAATAAAAGGAAAAAAAACAGAGAAAGCAGCCTTGATGGGCATGTGGAAGTTCCACAAATTCTCCATGGTTTTTTCTTTCTATAAAAAACCATGCAAATGTGTCACTGTATAGTTTAATTAAAAATTATAAAAATTGAATTTCAATATTGTATCATAATTACTTCCTAGTAAAACATATAAAAGTATCAGTACATTGAAAAAATAGAGAAGTGTTTGATGGGCCACGTTTTACAAATCTGGCATGTTTTATTTTTCTTCCCCATAAAAAGCTATGCAAATGGGAACCTTAAAACTTTCCTCTCCTTTCTCCTTCCTTCACTTCTCCAAAAATGGGACAATATCCCCAAAGCCCCCATTATGTTTGGGAATAGTGTATGGCTAATGGGGTTTTTGGGGAGGTGGAGAGATGAGAGAGAAGAGTAGAGTAACTGTTAAGATTTGGGGTTGCATGGTGGTTTTTGAGGAGATAATTAAAAGCATTGCATGTGCTTTTTCTATTTTTTTTTTACTTTTATTTTTTCTTCTTTGTCTACTTGGATGCTAAAAGTTGAAAAAAAGAGGGATAAGAAAATAAAAAAGAAACTGATTGGTAACCACTTGATGTGTCTAGCCAATGATTGGAATTTTTGTTGGATTTTGTGGGCACAACTGTTTTTAAAATCTTGGTAGCCTAGAAATAAATTTTTTAAAAGATTCAAACTCACATGGAGTCATGCTTATTTAACTGACCTATGTGAGGCAGTTTGTTGGGACTGCCCACATGGTTGGACATGGCTACTATTCATCATTGTGATCAGGTGTCTTGAAAGTGCATAGGCATCTTAAGGTTAACAGGTTTGGCATCATATCCATATATTTTCTCAACAAGGATGCCAACAGTTGGAGCAACACGAAAGAAGAGAAAGATACTTCGAATGCATGATCAAAAGCAAGAAGAGAAAGATACTTCGAATGCATGATCAAAAGCATGAAAACCGTGGGGCTGTTTGTGGCAGTGGCATTTTAGCTGATGGTAAGTCTCATCAAGAATAGGGTTGTTGTAGCAAATGCATAGTAGTTGCTAAGGCCATCTGCATTTGCAGCGAAGCCAAGATGACCTGGCAATATATCTAATCTATGTGGCAAACAAAGCAATAAGAAATAATTTTTCTTTTGGCCACCTCACCTAGCAAGTGGAAGATTTGGTAGGTGAGGTGGCCAAAAGAAAAATTATTTTTTTATTGCCTTGTTTACCACATATATAAGCAAACTTGCTACTGCAGCAAGTTTGCTATTGCATTTGCAAATTGGATGATGTGGGGGTGGGTGGGATCCATATTTCAAAGTGATGATGTGGTAAATGTTGCCGAAAGAGTGAAAAGGCTGCCATAATAGCAGTCTTTTCAATGTTTAGCAAACTTGCTGTTTTAGCAAGTTTGCTAAACATGTAGGCAAACAAAAAAATATAAAAAAGAAATCCATGTGGTGTGCCATGTCATTTAGCAAGTCTATAATTTTAGGGTTGAGGTCAGCCTACGGATAGTCTAAGGCTATTCTTAGGCTCTCATCATCCTAGCAAGTGACTTGCTTGGTGATGTGGCATTGATGTGGAATTTTGTTTTTTTATTTTTTGTTTTTTTTTGTTCATGTGTCTTGCAATGATTGGTACTGTCAAAGGCTGCCATCTTTGTATTATTTCGGCAGCAACAAAAGCTGCCATAAATTATTATTATTTTTTATTTTTTAATTTCTTTTTTATTATTTTATTATTATATTATACATATAATATAAAATGAAAGTGGACTCCATTTTTAAAAATTGTCAAATTTGCAGAGGGATGTAGAATAAATAGTACTCCGTAGAAAATTTATAAATTTGATGATGTTGAAGTGGGACCCATTTTAAAAAATGAGAGAAATTTTTGGGATAAGGACAAATTTGACAATTTTTAAAAATGGGGTCTACTTTCATTTTATATATAATATATAATATATAATAATAAAATAATAAAAAAGAAATAAAAAAGTAAAAAAATAAATAAATTTATGGCAGAGCTGTCGAAATAGTACAAAGATGGCAGTCTTTGTCAGTCTTGCAAGCTTTTTTATTAAGAAAGCTTGCAAGACACATGGAAAGTAAAAAAATAGCTGTCGAAATAGTACAAAGATGGCAGTCTTTGTCAGTCTTGCAAGCTTTTTTTTATTAAGAAAGCTTGCAAGACACATGGACAAAAGAAATTAAAAAAAAAAAAACAAAATTCCACATCAATGCCACCTCACCTAGAAGTCTTCCACTTGCTAGGATGAGGACAACCTAAGGTTATCTACACCCTTGTAATTCTTTTCATTTTTTTTTGAAAACTTGTAATTATTAAAATGTCATATCACTAGATTTGTAATTATTACTTCTTCTCATTTTACATGTCTTATTTTCCTTTTTAGTTTGTCCCAAAATGTTGTCCTCTTTTCAAAATTGAACATCAGCATCATTCTACTTTTTTCAATTTACCATTGATTTTTTTTTTCTCGCTCAAGTGAAAAAGTTGGGGACATAATTGAAAAACATATTACACTTACTTTAATTTCTTGAAAAGCGTGCAAAAAGTAAATGAGACATCCAATTTGGGACGGAGGGAGTGCTATTTACTCTTTATGTAATTTTCTCTCTCCATTCAAAAATGGTCCTACTATCACATCACGCTATAAAAGTTTATTTCTATTATTAATAAAATAATACTAATATGAGTATATATATAGCCAAAATGGACCATTGCAAGTTTGACAACAGAATTGCAAAGGCCTAATACGTGGCAATTTTTAAGGTTAGTTCGGTATGAATTACAAGACTTGCAATTCTGTTGTCAAAGTTGCAAATGCCCATTTTGGCTATATATATATTATTAATTATTATTATTATTTTATTATTTTATTTTATTGTTGAAAGAAATGATTTTTATGAGGTGATGTGATAATGGATCATTTTTTAATGAGAGAGAATTGTATAGATGGAGAGTAAACAATGAATAATTACAAAGAGAAAATTGCAAAAGTGCGAATAATCTAACAAATTGAGTTCAGTCAGTTTGGCAACTTGAATTAGACCAGCATGACCAATGTAGGTTTGAATTTATTTATTTATTTATTTTGGATCATATGCATTTCCCTAATGTGTTTGACCAAAAATAAATAAAAATTCTCAAATATATTTTGGAAATGTGTTGACATATATACATATGCCACATGCATTTTTTTATTTGCGTTTGTGGTATATGTAAATGTAAATATACCTCAAATACATTTTGAAAATGCGTTTGGGTTGTATAAAGTTTTATTGTCTGCTTAATCATGTGTGTTTTACCCCTCATACATTCATGTGTTTCAATCTAATTATATTTGAGAATTTTCAGTAACTCAATTGGATTGTAACAACAGTATGCATTGGTGTTGAGAAGATACATACATTTTGAAACATCAACAGTTGGAAGAAATGAATATGGTACATTAATGTTTGACTATAATACTAAACACAATCTTCAATCTGAGTTGCCTGTTCCACAACTCAGCCCGTCAAGCCACCAATCTGCAAGAGTTCATGTATCTGTGAATACCAATCTGCACGTGGAGTGGCCTCTGAATCACCATCAATGGGTTTGGTTTAAATCCACAGTTGTTACTAATCAGAATAGCTTTAGCTGCCATATTCATGCTTTTTGTTGCAGTTCTTAAGGTGAAGGCGCTTGACCCATTCTGGTTGGTTATAGTAGAGCCTGTCATTTCCGGCAGGCTTGAGAAAGAACCCTTCATTATTTCTTCGTGATGATCGCCTCTATGCACACTGTCTTCTCTACTTTCATCCATTTTGGTATTCAAGGCGGGGCGTTGATCATTATCTGGTAAGGTTTTGTAAGAGCCATTTGTTTTTTCTTGGTAAACTCTTTGCAGGTCCTCTACTGGTTTTTCATCTGTTCTGGGAATCAAGACGGAGCTCTGATCATCATTTAAGATTCTCTTTGCCTCGTTGATGAAGCCAATGGCACGCCACGCATCTGCAACGAGCTGAACTGTGTTCTTCCTGGGCGAAACGCCCATTTCTTCCATGATTTGAAGCAACTCTTCTGCTTTCCATGGCTGCTTTGCTTCTCCATAGCCCCAAATCAGTGTCTCAAAAGTGTTCAAATTGGGCTGCACATCCATCCTACACATCCTGTCATATATCCTCAAGGCATCCTCCATTTTGGCTGCACTGCACCACCCGCTGATGATTGTGGTGAACGTTACCACGTTCGGGTGTGCACCGTGGGTGGCCATCACTTCCAAGAGCGCTTCCGCTTTCTCGGGCTCCCCAGCGCGGACATAGCCTTTCGCAAGGATGCTGAATGCGTGGTTATCGGGTTCAATGCCGGACTTGATCATGTCTTCAAACATTTCCTCGCATTTCTCCATTAGGCCTGCTGAGCTCCACGCGTTCATAATCGTGCTATATGTGACCACATCCGGTTTCACTCCAAATTCTTGCATCATTGTTAGTGTCTGCTCATTTTGTAACAAGATTGTAAGGAAAACACATTCAAGATTAAAGTGTAATAAATCAAATGTATGATGAGTATGTTGTCTTTCTGGTTTCCTTTGATGGAGACCTTTGCATCCTATAATCTAGTGTTTTAAAAATCAACTTCTAATAAATTAGTTTGACTGTTGACTTGATAACCACAGGTTACAAATTTGACTCTCACGGGAGCGACCTATTGACTTCCTTAATTTGGGTCGATCAGTATCTCATTGTGGTTTTTTACCAGCTAAGGTCACAGAACAGGGTTTAACCCACTCAAAAAACTCGATAGTAGTTGCAAATAATTTTTGGGTCGATCAGTATCTCATTGTGGTTTTTTACCAGCTAAGGTCACAGAATAGGGTTTATCCCAAATCATGTTTAGACTTTAGATGCATCATATTGAACAGATATGACTAATATAAGTAATGTGTCATCATATGCCATAAAAGTTTAGGGGCAAACTAATGTGGCTATAAATCCTCAAGATGTAAAGTACTGAGTTTGAAGTGTACCTCATCAACTCCTTTAGTGTCAGTTATGTCCAAAAAGCCTTTGAGAAGAGAGTTGAATATAAACAAATTAGGATGCACACCAAAATCCTGCATCTTGTATATGAATTTCAATGCATCTGCCATATTGCCTTCTTTACTGTATCCATCCACAACGATGCCACAAGTTCGTACGTTTGGAGCTACTTTGTTATTTTGCATCTGGGAAATCAATTCTTCGGCTCTGCTCGTCTCTTTGCCCCGTGCATAAGCCCTCGCTATAGTGTTGTATGTAACAACGTCGGGTTTCAAACCAGCGCCAACCATTTTGTGAACCACGCCCCATGCTTTTTCGATGTTGTTCTTGTTACACCATGCTTGTACAAGAATGTTATACGTCCTGTCATCTGCTTTGATGTTTTCTTCCCGTGACATTATCTCTAACAGTTTCGAAGATTCTTCGGGCTTACCAATTATGCCAAACCCTTTGATCAACGCATTAAAAGTACTAGCTGTGGGTTTGCACCCTTTCTCCCTCATTTTCCGGAAGATTTTCATGGCCTCCTTGACATTTCCAGATTCGCAAAAAGCATTGATCATGGCATTGAAGAAGATCGAGTCAGGTCTTAGTCCGTTTTGTTCCACTTTCTTGAGAAGCAACGGAATGGACTTGAAACGTTTCTGCAGAGTCAAGGCCGCTAAAACAGTAGTATATGTCACAAGAGTCGGCCTATGTCCTTCTTCCGTTAGACCTTTGGTTATCGAGTGCACTTCTTGAGGCTTTCCCCTCTCGATCAAAGTCTTCATCAGCTTTGTTCTCGAACGGACTGTCTGGCAAGTATCGTTTCCCCAGCAGGCAGTGCAACGAACTTGGGTTGGATAACTTACCGGGGTTGACACTAAATGCACCTCGCCTTCATGTAGACGAGATTCCTACATCATTGGAAGTTAATCAGATGAAAGATCTAATGCAAAACTAAAACTATAACCTAAGAAGACTCAAGCAACTTTTTTTTTGAGTACTATTGACTCTGTTACAATGCATTATCTGTTCATAACCTAAGAAGACCCAAGCAACTCGAGTAACCAAAGATCACTTAAAGTGATTACCATGGTGGACGATGCTGAAATTTGTGACTTGCTTGCAACTGTTCCCTTCTTATTCTTTCTAACAATGGCTGCCTCCTTACCGAATTCTCCCATATCCCCCCGTCTTATACTCGTAATATAGAACGCCTCAGAATATCAGCAGGTCCTATTATGTCTTCCAATGGGAGAATGCTCAACCTCGGTACTAAGTTTCCTACAAATATGGCACAGGGGGACTTGTTACGTTCTAGATTTAGTATGATCAAGATTAAATAATCAATGACAGCAGGAATGTGAGAAATATAAACAAATTCCAAAGGGCAAAGCTTCGATGCAAAATAACTAAAGTTTATTTGGGCCAAAGTAGTGTCTGATTGATCAAAATAGCCGATCTGCCAATGTACACTAAAAGCGTGTTTTTCTTTGGTAATTCAGTAGTTATATTGGGGACAAAACCAATTGTCTGAGCTTCAGATTCATAACGAGGCTTCTACATATTAACATGGAACGGCTACACTATAAACAATGCTATATATAACAATTCCAATCAGCAGAATCCAATCACAACCAACAGAGCTTTGGCCAAAATTGTCAATGCACACTAAAAACAAGTTTTTCTTTTGTAAGTAGCATTGGTACCTAAAAGGAACTGGACCTATGTTAATTCTTCGAGAATGAGATAAGAAGACCGATCAATGAAACACTATACTGCAACCTAGGCTAC